>JAEACV010000662.1:0-29992 GCA_016432835.1 Brassica nigra
TGGTACGAGAGCGATCAGCCACCGCCACAATTTTAAAAGGATTAAGATCAGTGCCGCTATAAGTATATGTATAACTAACCAGTATACCTAATCAATTCTTAACTATCTGGTCCCATTAAAATGTATATAAATACATCCTACGTATAATCAAAATTCTAAGAAATTTCTAAGAGTATCTCCAACATAGCTATTTTTAAACTTTTAAATGTAGAGTAAAAATACGATTCCATATTAGAGGTATAATTTTAATTTAAAAATGGCTCTTTAACTTGTTTTTTGAAATAATTTGTTTTTTCTAAATGAAATACACTTATTCATATGAATAGAATTTTATTTTTAATGCAAAGGTTTTAAAATTATTTTAGCAAAGGTCCTTTTGTAACCTCTAGTATCACCGGGTAGGTCTGAAAATACAAAAAATAAACACCGCAAGCAATAAAATCATCAGAGCTAATGGGTGTTAAGAGCAATGACTGCCACCGGCCAATTTTAAAGGGATTTATCACATGCCACATGCTACGTATAACTAATCTGTGTACATCTCTAATCAATTCTAACTAACTATCCTATCCCATTAAATGTGTGATATAAATACATCCCTACGTGTATAATAGGCATAACCTAAGAAATTCTAAGAGATCTCCTGAACAAAGCTAAAATTATTTTAACTCAAAATAGATTAAAATACAAGAATTGATAATAATAGAGGGTAATAATTTTAATTTAAAAAATGGCTCTTTAACTTGTTTTTTGAAATAATTGTTTTTTCTAAAATGAAATACAATTTATTCATATGAATAGAATTTTATTCTCTTTGTTGCCTTTAAAATTATTTTAGCTTTAAGCAATCCTTAACTCCCTGGATTAATAAAGCAGTGCCTAAAAAAAACAAAAAAAAAACACCTAAAGGCAAAATCATGCCAAGGGTGAATGGCGCGAGAGCAAGGACTTCCACCACGGGCCTTTTTTAAAGGATAAAGATCATTGGTACAAGCGTCATGTATGTTCAGTTCAGTACACTCTAACAATTCTAAATCATCCCATTAAAATGTATATAAATACATCCCTACAGTATAATCAAGTACACCTAAGAAATTCTAAGAGCATCTCCAGCCATAGCTATTTTAACTCTAAAATAGAGTAAAATAAAGTATCTGGAGAACAGGCATACTTTTAATTTAAAAATGGCTCTTTAATTCTGTTTTTTGAAATAATTGTTTTTCTAAAATGTAGCCATTATTTCTATTATGAATTTTAAAGTTTATTTCTTTGCAGCAGCGTTTTAAAATTTTATTTTTACATGGGTTAAAGGTATACCATTTGGCAGGCCCATCGCATGGGTTGTAACTATCTCGATTTATAACCAGCACACCTGCTGTTCTGTTATCCCACCTGGCTGCCTACTTTTAACCCCAAAAACAGAAAACATGCATCCCATAATATGCATATCTTTTAAATTTAAAATGGCCTCTTTAACTCTGTTTTTTTTGAAATAATTGTTTTTTCTAAAATGAAATACAATTTATTCATATAGAAGAATTTTATTTTGCTGCAAAGGTTTTAAAATTATTTTAGTTTTAAGAAGGTTTTAGAACCCTAGTATCAATGTGTCCGAAAACACAAAAAAGAAAACACTCCTGCAAGAAGAAATCATTCAAGTAGTTAATCTGCTAAGTTTTGAGATAAAGGATCTGCCACCGCAAGCCAATTTTTTTAAAAGGATTAAGATCATATTGTTGCGCTGCTGCTGTATAACTAATCCAGTGTACACCTAATCAATTCTAACTACTATTAAAATGTGTATATAAATACATCCCTACGTGTATAACTGGGTACATCCTAAGAAATTCTAAGAAGCATTCCAGCCATAGCTATTTTTTAACTCTAAAATATGTAAAATATAATATCTGATATTAGAGGCATAATTTTAATTTAAAATGGCTCTTTAACTTGTTTTTTTGAAATAATTGTTTTTTCTAAAATGAAATACACTTATTCATATGAATAATTTTTATTTCTTTTGCAAGTGTACTTTTAAAATTATTTTAGCTTTAAGAAGGTCCTTTAGAACCCTAAGATCACCGGGCAGGTCTAAAAAACATAAAAGAAACACCGCAAGCAAGTAAAATCATTCAGAAGTGCTAATGGCAAGCTTTAGAGCAAGGACTGCCACCGCTTTAGCCAATTTTAAAGGATTAAGATCATCACTGGCTATGCCATGTATAACTAACTGTAACACCTAAGAAATTCTAAGTAACTATCCGGGTCCCATTAAAATGTGTATATAAATACATCCTACCTGCAATAATCGGTACACCTAAGAAATTTTAAGAGCATCTCCAGCCATAGCTATTTTAACTCAAAATAGAGTAAAATACAGATTCCATAAGAGGCATAATTTTAATTTAAAATGGTCTTTAACTTGTTTTTTGAAATAATTGTTTTTTTCTAAAATGAAATACACTTATTCATATGAATAGAATTTTATTTCTTTTGTTGCAAAGGTTTTAAAATTATTTTAGCTTTTAAGAAGGTCCTTAGAACCCTAGTATCACCGCAGGTCTGAAAACACAAAAAAGAAACACTGCAAGTAAGTGAAATCATTCAGAGTTAATGGGCAAGCGGAGAGCAAGGATCGCACCGCTTTGGCCAATTTTAAAGGGATTAAGATCACAGCTGTCGCTGCTACATGTATAACTAACTGGTACACCTAATCAATTCTAACTAACTATCTGGGTCCCATTAAAATGTGTATATAAATACATCCTACGCATAACTGGTACACCTAAGAAATTCTAAGAGCATCTCCAGCCATAGCTATTTTTAACTCTAAAATAGAGTAAATACATGATCGATATTAGAGGCATAATTTTTAATTTAAAAATGGCTCTTTAACTTGTTTTTTTGAAATAATTGTTTTTTCTAAAATGAAATACACTTATTCATATGAATAGAATTTTTATTTCTTTTGCTGCAAAGGTTTTAAAATTATTTTAGCTTTAAGAAGGTCCTTTAGAACCCTAGTATCACCGGCAGGTCTGAAAACACAAAAGAAACACCTAAGCAAGTAAAATCATTCGAGGCTAATGGCAAGCGGAGAGCAAGGACTGCCAGCTTACGGCCAATTTTAAAAGGATTAAGATCACATACTGCTGCGCTGCATGTATAACTAACTAGGTACACCTAATCAATTTAACTAACTATCTGGTCCCATTAAAATGTGTATATAAATACATCCCTCGTATAACTGGGTACACCTAAGAAATTCTAAGAGCATCTCCAGCCATAGCTATTTTAACTCTAAAATAGAGTAAAATACAGATCTGATATAGAGGCATAATTTTTAATTTAAAATGGCTCTTTAACTTGTTTTTGAAATAATTGTTTTTTCTAAAATGAAATACACTTATTCATATGAATAGAATTTTTATTTCTTTGCTGCAAAGGTTTTAAAATTATTTTAGCTTTAAGAAGGTCCTTTAGAACCCTAGTATCACTGGCAGGTCTGAAAAACACAAAAGAAACACCGCAAGCAAGAAAATCATTCGGTTAATGGCAAGCGAGAGCAAGGACTGCCACCGCCCAATTTTAAAGGGATTAAGATCATGCTATGCTGCATGTATAACTAACTAGTACACCTAATCAATTCTAACTAACTATCTGGTCCCATTAAAATGTGTATATAAATACATCCCTACGTATAACTGGTACACCTAAGAAATTCTAAGAGCATCTCCACCATAGCTATTTTAACTCTAAAATAGAGTAAAATACAAGATTCGATAATAGAGGCATAATTTTAATTTAAAATGGCTCTTTAACTTGTTTTTGAAATAATTGTTTTTTCTAAAATGAAATACACTTATTCATATGAATAGAATTTTATTTCTTTTGCTGCAAAGGTTTTAAAATTATTTTAGCTTTAAGAAGGTCCTTTAGAACCTAGTATCACCGGCAGGTCTGAAAATAACAAAAGAAACACCGCAAGACAAGTAAAATCATTCAGTTAATAAGCGGAGAGCAAGGACTGCCACCGCTTAGCCAATTTTAAAGGGATTAAGATCACATGCTGCTGTATAACTAATTAGTAAGCACCTAAGAAATTCTAAGTAACTATCTGGTCCCATTAAAATGTGTATATAAATACATCCCTACGTATAACTAGGTACACCTAAGAAATTTAAGAGCATCTCCAGCCATAGCTATTTTAACTCTAAAATAGAGTAAAATACAGATCTGATATAGAGGCATAATTTTTAATTTAAAATGGCTCTTTAACTTGTTTTTTGAAATAATTGTTTTTTCTAAAATGAAATACACTTATTCATATGAATAGAATTTTATTTCTTTGCTGTGCTGTTTTAAAATTATTTTAGCTTTAAGAAGGTCCTTTAGAACCCTAGTATCACCGGCAGGTCTGAAAACACAAAAGAAACACCGCAAGCAAGTAAAATCATTCAGAAGCATGGCAAGCTTGAGAGCAAGGACTGCCACCGCTTGGCCAATTTTAAAGGGATTAAGATCACAGTGCATGCTGCCATGTATAACTAACTAGGTACACCTAATCAATTCTAACTAACTATCTGGTCCCATTAAAATGTGTATATAAATACATCCCTACGTATAACTGGGTACACCTAAGAAATTCTAAGAGCATCTCCAGCCATAGCTATTTTAACTCTAAAATAGAGTAAAATACAAGATCCGATATTAGAGGCATAATTTTAATTTAAAATGGCTCTTTAACTTGTTTTTTGAAATAATTGTTTTTTCTAAAATGAAATACACTTATTCATATGAATAGAATTTTTATTTCTTTTGCTGCAAAGGTTTTAAAATTATTTTAGCTTTAAGAAGGTCCTTTTAGAACCCTAGTATCACTGGCAGGTCTAAAAAAAACAAAAAAACACCGCAAGCAAGTAAAATCATTCGAGCTAATGGCAATGGAGAGCAAGGACTGCCACCGCTGGCCAATTTTAAAGGATTAAGATCATGGCTGCCATGTATAACTAACTAGTACACCTAAGCAATTCTAAGTAACTATCTGGTCCCATTAAAATGTGTATATAAATACATCCTACGGTATAACTGGTACACCTAAGAAATTCTAAGAGCATCTCCAGCCATAGCTATTTTAACTCTAAAATAGAGTAAAATACGATCTCGATATAGAGGCATAATTTTAATTTAAAATGGCTCTTTAACTTGTTTTTTGAAATAATTGTTTTTCTAAAATGAAATACACTTATTCATATGAATAGAATTTTTATTTCTTTTGCTGCAAAGGTTTTAAAATTATTTTAGCTTTAAGAAGGTCCTTTAGAACCCTAGTATCACCGGGTCTCTGAAAACACAAAAGAAACACCGCAAGCAAGTAAAATCATTCGAGGCTAATGGCAAGCTGAGAGCAAGGACTGCCACCGCTTGGCCAATTTTAAAGGGATTAAGATCACAGTCATTGCTGCATGTATAACTAACTGGTACACCTAATCAATTCTAAGTAACTATCTGGTCCCATTAAAATGTATATAAATACATCCCTACGTGTATAACTGGGTACACCTAAGAAATTCTAAGAGCATCTCCAGCCATAGCTATTTTAACTCTAAAATAGAGTAAAATACAAGATTCTGATATTAGAGGCATAATTTTAATTTAAAATGGCTCTTTAACTTGTTTTTTGAAATAATTGTTTTTCTAAATGAAATACACTTATTCATATGAATAGAATTTTATTTCTTTCTGCAAAGGTTTTAAAATTATTTTAGCTTTAAGAAGGTCCTTTAGAACCCTAGTATCACGCAGGTCTGAAAACACAAAAGAAACACCGCAAGCAAGTAAAATCATTCAGAGCTAATGGCAAGCGGAGAGCAAGGACTGCCACCGCTGGCCAATTTTAAAGGGATTAAGATCACAGGCTGTTGCTGCCATGTATAACTAACTAGGTACACCTAATCAATTCTAACTAACTATCCGGTCCCATTAAAATGTGTATATAAATACATCCCTACGTGTATAACTAGGTACACCTAAGAAATTCTAAGAGCATCTCCAGCCATAGCTATTTTAACTCTAAAATAGAGTAAAAAGTATTCGATAATAGAGGCATAATTTTAATTTAAAATGGCTCTTTAACTTGTTTTTTTGAAATAATTGTTTTTTTCTAAAATGAAATACACTTATTCATATGAATAGAATTTTTATTTCTTTTGCTGCAAAGGTTTTTAAAATTATTTTAGCTTTAAGAAGGTCCTTTAGAACCCTAGTATCACTGGCAGGTCTGAAAAACACAAAAAAGAAACACCGCAAGCAAGTAAATCATTCAGAGGCTAATGGCAAGCTGAGAGCAAGGACTGCCACCGCTTGGCCAATTTTAAAAGGATTAAGATCACAGGCTGTTGCGTTGCCATGTATAACTAACTAGGTACACCTAATCAATTCTAACTACTATTAAAATGTGTATATAAATACATCCCTACGTGTATAACTGGGCACACCTAAGAAATTCTAAGAGCATCTCCAGCCATAGCTATTTTAACTCTAAAATAGAGTAAAATACAAGATCTGATATTAGAGGCATAATTTTAATTTAAAATGGCTCTTTAACTTGTTTTTTGAAATAATTGTTTTTTTCTAAAATGAAATACACTTATTCATATGAATAGAATTTTTATTTCTTTTGCAGCAAAGGTTTTTAAAATTATTTTAGGTTTAAGAAGGTCCTTTAGAACCCTAGTATCACTGGCTGGCCTGAAAAACACAAGAAGAAACACCGGCAAGCAAGTAAAATCATTCGCAGGCTAATGGCAAGCGGAGAGCAAGGACTGCCACCGCTGGCCAATTTTAAAAGGATTAAGATCACAGGCTGTTGCGTTGCCATGTATAACTAACTAGGTTCACCTAATAAATTCTAACTAACTATCTGGTCCCATTAAAATGTGTATATAAATACATCCCTACCGTATAACTGGGTACACCTAAGAAATTCTAAGAGCATCTCCAGCCATAGCTATTTTTAACTCAAAAATAGAGTAAAATACAGTATCTGATAATAGAGGCATAATTTTAATTTAAAATGGCTCTTTAACTTGTTTTTTGAAATAATTGTTTTTTCTAAAATGAAATACACTTATTCATATGAATAGAATTTTATTTTTTTTGCAAAGGTTTTAAAATTATTTTAGCTTTAAGAAGGTCCTTTAGAACCCTAGTATCACCGGCAGGTCTGAAAACACAAAAAGAAACACCGCAAGCAAGTAAAATCATTCATAGCTAATGGCAAGCTGAGAGCAAGGACTGCCACCGCTGGCCAATTTTAAAGGGATTAAGATCACTGTCATGTTGCATGTATAACTAACTAGGTACACCTAATCAATTCTAACTAACTATCTGGTCCCATTAAATGTGTATATAAATACATCCCTACGTATAACTGGGTACACCTAAGAAATTCTAAGAGCATCTCCAGCCATAGCTATTTTAACTCTAAAATAGAGTAAAATACAAGATTCGATATTAGAGGCATAATTTTAATTTAAAATGGCTCTTTAACTTGTTTTTTTGAAATAATTGTTTTTCTAAATGAAATACACTTATTCATATGAATAGAATTTTTATTTCTTTTGCTGCAAAGGTTTTAAAATTATTTTAGCTTTAAGAAGGTCCTTTAACCCTAGTATCACCGCAGGTCTGAAAAACACAAAAGAAACACCGCAAGCAAGTAAAATCATTCAGAGGCTAATGGCAAGCGAGAGCAAGGACTGCCACCGCTTGGCCAATTTTAAAGGGATTAAGATCACAGCTGTTGCGCTGCCATGTATAACTAACTAGGTACACCTAAGAAATTCTAACTAACTATCTGGTCCCATTAAAATGTGTATATAAATACATCCCTACGTATAACTGGGTACACCTAAGAAATTCTAAGAGCATCTCCAGCCATAGCTATTTTAACTCTAAAATAGAGTAAAATACAGATCTGATAATAGAGGCATAATTTTAATTTAAAATGGCTCTTTAACTTGTTTTTTGAAATAATTGTTTTTTTCTAAAATGAAATACACTTATTCATATGAATAGAATTTTTATTTCTTTGCTGCAAAGGTTTTAAAATTATTTTAGCTTTAAGAAGGTCCTTTAGAACCCTAGTATCACTGGCAGTCTGAAAACACAAAAGAAACACCGCAAGCAAGTAAAATCATTCAGAATAATGGCAAGCGGAGAGCAAGGACTGCCACCGCTGGCCAATTTTAAAGGATTAAGATCACAGCTGTTGCGCTACATGTATAACTAACTAGTACACCTAATCAATTCTAACTAACTATTAAAATGTGTATATAAATACATCCCTACGTATAACGGTACACCTAAGAAATTCTAAGAGCATCTCCAGCCATAGCTATTTTAACTCTAAAATAGAGTAAAATACAAGATCCGATATTAGAGGCATAATTTTAATTTAAAATGGCTCTTTAACTTGTTTTTTTGAAATAATTGTTTTTTCTAAAATGAAATACACTTATTCATATGAATAGAATTTTATTTCTTTTGCTGCAAAGGTTTTAAAATTATTTTAGCTTTAAGAAGGTCCTTTAGAACCCTAGTATCACTGGCAGGTCTGAAAACACAAAAGAAACACCGCAAGAAGTAAAATCATTCGAAGCTAATGGCAAGCGGAGAGCAAGGACTGCCACCGCTTGGCCAATTTTAAAGGGATTAAGATCACGGCTGTTATAAGCCATGTATAACTAACTAGGTACACCTAAGAAATTCTAAGTAACTATCTGGTCCCATTAAAATGTGTATATAAATACATCCCTACGTGTATAACTAGGTACACCTAAGAAATTCTAAGAGCATCTCCAGCCATAGCTATTTTAACTCAAAAATAGAGTAAAATACAGTATCTGATAATAGAGGCATAATTTTTAATTTCAAAATGGCTCTTTAACTTGTTTTTTTGAAATAATTGTTTTTTCTAAAATGAAATACACTTATTCATATGAATAGAATTTTTATTTCTTTTGTTGCAAAGGTTTTTAAAATTATTTTAGCTTTAAGAAGGTCCTTTAGAACCCTAGTATCACTCAAGGTCTGAAAACACAAAAAAGAAACACCGCAAGCAAGTAAAATCATTCGAGGCATGGCAAGCGGAGAGCAAGGACTGCCACCGCTTGGCCAATTTTAAAAGGATTAAGATCACAGGCTGTTGCGTTGCCATGTATAACTAACTAGGTACACCTAATCAATTCTAACTACTATTAAAATGTGTATATAAATACATCCCTACGTATAATGGGTACACCTAAGAAATTCTAAGAGCATCTCCAGCCATAGCTATTTTAACTCTAAAATAGAGTAAAATACAATATCCTGATATTAGGCATAATTTTTAATTTAAAAATGGCTCTTTAACTTGTTTTTTTGAAATAATTGTTTTTTTCTAAAATGAAATACACTTATTCATATGAATAGAATTTTTATTTCTTTTGCAGCAAAGGTTTTTAAAATTATTTTAGGTTTAAGAAGGTCCTTTAGAACCCTAGTATCATCGGCAGGTCTGAAAACACAAAAGAAACACCGCAAGCAAGTAAAATCATTCGCTAATGGCAAGGAGAGCAAGGACTGCCACCGCTTGGCCAATTTTAAAGGGATTAAGATCACAGTTATGCTGCATGTATAACTAACTAGGTACACCTAAGAAATTCTAAGTAACTATCCGGTCCCATTAAAATGTGTATATAAATACATCCCTACGTATAACTGGGTACACCTAAGAAATTCTAAGAGCATCTCCAGCCATAGCTATTTTAACTCTAAAATAGAGTAAAATACAGATCTGATAATAGAGGCATAATTTTAATTTAAAATGGCTCTTTAACTTGTTTTTTGAAATAATTGTTTTTTTCTAAAATGAAATACACTTATTCATATGAATAGAATTTTATTTCTTTTGCAAAGGTTTTAAAATTATTTTAGCTTTAAGAAGGTCCTTGAACCCTAGTATCACCGCAGGTCTGAAAAACACAAAAGAAACACCGCAAGCAAGTAAAATCATTCAGAGCTAATGGCAAGCTGAGAGCAAGGACTGCCACTGGCCAATTTTAAAGGGATTAAGATCACAGCTGCCATGCTGCCATGTATAACTAACTAGGTACACCTAATCAATTCTAAGTAACTATCTGGTCCCATTAAAATGTGTATATAAATACATCCCTACGTATAACTGGTACACCTAAGAAATTCTAAGAGCATCTCCAGCCATAGCTATTTTAACTCTAAAATAGAGTAAAATACAAGATCTGATATTAGAGGCATAATTTTAATTTAAAATGGCTCTTTAACTTGTTTTTTTAATAATTGTTTTTTCTAAAATGAAATACACTTATTCATATGAATAGAATTTTATTTCTTTTTGCAAAGGTTTTAAAATTATTTTAGCTTTAAGAAGGTCCTTTAGAACCCTAGTATCACCGCAGGTCTGAAAACACAAAAATAAACACCGCAAGCAAGTAAAATCATTCGCAGGCTAATGGCAAGCGGAGAGCAAGGACTGCCACCGCTTGGCCAATTTTAAAGGGATTAAGATCACAGGCTGTTATGCTTGCCATGTATAACTAACTAGGTACACCTAAGAAATTCTAACTAACTATCTGGTCCCATTAAAATGTGTATATAAATACATCCCTACGTATAACTGGGTACACCTAAGAAATTCTAAGAGCATCTCCAGCCATAGCTATTTTAACTCTAAAATAGAGTAAAATACAGATTCTGATAATAGAGGCATAATTTTAATTTAAAATGGCTCTTTAACTTGTTTTTTGAAATAATTGTTTTTTCTAAAATGAAATACACTTATTCATATGAATAGAATTTTTATTTCTTTTGCTGCAAAGGTTTTAAAATTATTTTAGCTTTAAGAAGGTCCTTAGAACCCTAGTATCACCGGCAGGTCTGAAAACACAAAAGAAACACCGCAAGCAAGTAAAATCATTCTAAATGGCAAGCTGAGAAGGACTGCCACCGCTGGCCAATTTTAAAGGGATTAAGATCACAGCTGTATGCTGTATAACTAACTAGTACACCTAAGAATTCTAACTAACTATCTGGTCCCATTAAAATGTATATAAATACATCCCTACGTATAACTGGGTACACCTAAGAAATTCTAAGAGCATCTCCAGCCATAGCTATTTTAACTCTAAAATAGAGTAAAATACAGTATCGATATAGAGGCATAATTTTAATTTAAAATGGCTCTTTAACTTGTTTTTTGAAATAATTGTTTTTCTAAAATGAAATACACTTATTCATATGAATAGAATTTTTATTTCTTTTGCTGCAAAGGTTTTAAAATTATTTTAGCTTTAAGAAGGTCCTTTAACCCTAGTATCACTGGCAGGTCTGAAAACACAAAAAAACACCGCAAGCAAGTAAAATCATTCAGCTAATGGCAAGCTGAGAGCAAGGACTGCCACCGCTTGCCAATTTTAAAGGGATTAAGATCACAGGCTGTCATGCCATGTATAACTAACTAGGTACACCTAAGAAATTCTAACTAACTATCTGGTCCCATTAAAATGTGTATATAAATACATCCCTACGTGTATAACTGGGTACACCTAAGAAATTCTAAGAGCATCTCCAGCCATAGCTATTTTAACTCTAAAATAGAGTAAAATACAGATCTGATATTAGAGGCATAATTTTAATTTAAAATGGCTCTTTAACTTGTTTTTTTGAAATAATTGTTTTTTCTAAAATGAAATACACTTATTCATATGAATAGAATTTTTATTTCTTTTGCTGGTTTTAAAATTATTTTAGCTTTAAGAAGGTCCTTTAGAACCCTAGTATCACTGGCAGGTCTGAAAAAACACAAAAGAAACACCGCAAGCAAGTAAAATCATTCAGAGGCTAATGGCAAGCGGAGAGCAAGGACTGCCACCGCTTGCCAATTTTAAAGGATTAAGATCACTGCTATGCTGCCATGTATAACTAACTAGGCAACCTAATCAATTCTAACTAACTATCTGGTCCCATTAAAATGTGTATATAAATACATCCCTACATGTATAAGTGGGTACACCTAAGAAATTCTAAGAGCATCTCCAGCCATAGCTATTTTAACTCAAAAATAGAGTAAAATACAGTATCTGATAATAGAGGCATAATTTTTAATTTAAAAATGGCTCTTTAACTTGTTTTTTTGAAATAATTGTTTTTTTCTAAAATGAAATACACTTATTCATATGAATAGAATTTTTATTTCTTTTGTTGCAAAGGTTTTTAAAATTATTTTAGCTTTAAGAAGGTCCTTTAGAACCCTAGTATCACTGGCAGGTCTGAAAAACACAAAAAGAAACACGGCAAGCAAGTAAAATCATTCGCAGGCTAATGGCAAGCGGAGAGCAAGGACTGCCACCGCTTGGCCAATTTTAAAAGGATTAAGATCACAGGCTGTTGCGTTGCCATGTATAACTAACTAGGTACACCTAATCAATTCTAACTAACTATTAAAATGTGTATATAAATACATCCCTACGTGTATAACTGGGCACACCTAAGAAATTCTAAGAGCATCTCCAGCCATAGCTATTTTTAACTCTAAAATAGAGTAAAATACAGTATCTGATATTAGAGGCATAATTTTTAATTTAAAAATGGCTCTTTAACTTGTTTTTTTGAAATAATTGTTTTTTCTAAAATGAAATACACTTATTCATATGAATAGAATTTTTATTTCTTTTGCAGAAAAGGTTTTTAAAATTATTTTAGCTTTAAGAAGGTCCTTTAGAACCCTAGTATCACTGGCAGGCCTGAAAAACACAAACAGAAACACCGGCAAGACAGTAAAATCATTCGCAAGCTAATGGCAAGCGGAGAGCAAGGACTGCCACCGCTTAGCCAATTTTAAAGGGATTAAGATCACGCTGCTGGCGCTGCCATGTATAACTAACTAGTACACCTAATCAATTCTAAGTAACTATCTCCCATTAAAATGTGTATATAAATACATCCCTACGGTATAACGTACACCTAAGAAATTCTAAGAGCATCTCCAGCCATAGCTATTTTAACTCTAAAATAGAGTAAAATACAGATCTGATATTAGAGGCATAATTTTAATTTAAAATGGCTCTTTAACTTGTTTTTTGAAATAATTGTTTTTTCTAAATGAAATACACTTATTCATATGAATAGAATTTTTATTTCTTTTGCTGCAAAGGTTTTAAAATTATTTTAGCTTTAAGAAGGTCCTTTAGAACCCTAGTATCACCGCAGGTCTGAAAACACAAAAGAAACACCGCAAGCAAGTAAAATCATTCGCAGGCTAATGGCAAGCGGAGAGCAAGGACTGCCACCGCTTGGCCAATTTTAAAGGGATTAAGATCACAGGCTGTTATGCTGCCATGTATAACTAACTAGGTACACCTAAGAAATTCTAACTAACTATCCTTAAAATGTGTATATAAATACATCCCTACGTGTATAACTGGTACACCTAAGAAATTCTAAGAGCATCTCCAGCCATAGCTATTTTAACTCTAAAATAGAGTAAAATACAAGATCTGATAATAGAGGCATAATTTTAATTTAAAATGGCTCTTTAACTTGTTTTTTGAAATAATTGTTTTTTCTAAAATGAAATACACTTATTCATATGAATAGAATTTTTATTTCTTTCTGCAAAGGTTTTAAAATTATTTTAGCTTTAAGAAGGTCCTTTAGAACCCTAGTATCACTGGCAGGTCTGAAAAACACAAGTAAACACCGCAAGCAAGTAAAATCATTCAAGGCTAATGGCGCGGAGAGCAAGGACTGCCACCGCTTGCCAATTTTAAAGGGATTAAGATCACGGCTGTTGCTTGCATGTATAACTAACTAGGTACACCTAAGAAATTCTAAGTAACTATCTGGTCCCATTAAAATGTGTATATAAATACATCCCTACGTATAACTGGGTACACCTAAGAAATTCTAAGAGCATCTCCAGCCATAGCTATTTTAACTCTAAAATAGAGTAAAATACAATCCATATAATAGAGGCATAATTTTAATTTAAAATGGCTCTTTAACTTGTTTTTTTGAAATAATTGTTTTTTTCTAAAATGAAATACACTTATTCATATGAATAGAATTTTATTTCTTTTGTTGCAAAGGTTTTAAAATTATTTTAGCTTTAAGAAGGTCCTTTAGAACCCTAGTATCACCGCAGGTCTGAAAAACAAAAAAGAAACACCGCAAGCAAGTAAAATCATTCAAGGCTAATGGCAAGCGGAGAGCAAGGACTGCCACCGCTTGGCCAATTTTAAAGGGATTAAGATCACAGTCTGTTGCTGCCATGTATAACTAACTAGGTACACCTAATCAATTCTAACTAACTATCTGGTCCCATTAAAATGTGTATATAAATACATCCCTACGTGTATAACTGGTACACCTAAGAAATTCTAAGAGCATCTCCAGCCATAGCTATTTTAACTCTAAAATAGAGTAAAATACAAGATCTGATATAGAGGCATAATTTTTAATTTAAAATGGCTCTTTAACTTGTTTTTTGAAATAATTGTTTTTTCTAAAATGAAATACACTTATTCATATGAATAGAATTTTTATTTCTTTTGCTGCAAAGGTTTTAAAATTATTTTAGCTTTAAGAAGGTCCTTTAGAACCCTAGTATCACTGGCAGGTCTGAAAACACAAAAAAGAAACACCGCAAGCAAGTAAAATCATTCGAGCTAATGGCAAGCGGAGAGCAAGGACTGCCACCGCTGGCCAATTTTAAAAGGGATTAAGATCACATGTCATCTGCCATGTATAACTAACTAGGTACACCTAATCAATTCTAAGTAACTATCTGGTCCCATTAAAATGTGTATATAAATACATCCCTACGTATAACTGGTACACCTAAGAAATTCTAAGAGCATCTCCAGCCATAGCTATTTTAACTCTAAAATAGAGTAAAATACAGATCCTGATATTAGAGGCATAATTTTAATTTAAAATGGCTCTTTAACTTGTTTTTTGAAATAATTGTTTTTTCTAAAATGAAATACACTTATTCATATGAATAGAATTTTTATTTCTTTTGCTGCAAAGGTTTTAAAATTATTTTAGCTTTAAGAAGGTCCTTTAGAACCCTAGTATCACCCAGGTCTGAAAACACAAAAGAAACACCGCAAGAAAGTAAAATCATTCAGCTAATGGCAAGCTGAGAGCAAGGACTGCCACCGCTGGCCAATTTTAAAGGGATTAAGATCACAAGCTGTTGCGCTGCCATGTATAACTAACTAGGTACAATCAAATCTAACTAACTATCTGGTCCCATTAAAATGTGTATATAAATACATCCCTACGTATAACTGGTACACCTAAGAAATTCTAAGAGCATCTCCAGCCATAGCTATTTTAACTCTAAAATAGAGTAAAATACAAGATCTGATATAGAGGCATAATTTTTAATTTAAAATGGCTCTTTAACTTGTTTTTTTGAAATAATTGTTTTTTCTAAAATGAAATACACTTATTCATATGAATAGAATTTTTTTCTTTTGCTGCAAAGGTTTTAAAATTATTTTAGCTTTAAGAAGGTCCTTTAGAACCCTAGTATCACCGGCAGGTCTGAAAAACACAAAAACACCGCAAGCAAGTAAAATCATTCGCATAATGGCAAGCTGAGAGCGGACTGCCACAATTTTTAAAGGGATTAAGATCACGCTGTCATGCTGCCATGTATAACTAACTAGGTACACCTAAGAAATTTAAGTAACTATCTGGTCCCATTAAAATGTGTATATAAATACATCCCTACGTATAACTGGGTACACCTAAGAAATTCTAAGAGCATCTCCAGCCATAGCTATTTTAACTCTAAAATAGAGTAAAATACAAGATTCTGATAATAGAGGCATAATTTTTAATTTAAAATGGCTCTTTAACTTGTTTTTGAAATAATTGTTTTTTCTAAAATGAAATACACTTATTCATATGAATAGAATTTTTATTTCTTTTGCAAAGGTTTTAAAATTATTTTAGCTTTAAGAAGGTCCTTTAGAACCCTAGTATCACTGGCAGGTCTGAAAAACACAAAAGAAACACCAAGCAAGTAAAATCATTCAGGCTAATGGCAAGCGAGAGCAAGGACTGCCACCGCTTGGCAATTTTAAAGGGATTAAGATCACAGTGTTGCTGCCATGTATAACTAACTAGGTACACCTAAGAAATTCTAACTATCTATTAAAATGTGTATATAAATACATCCCTACGGTATAACTGGGTACACCTAAGAAATTCTAAGAGCATCTCCAGCCATAGCTATTTTAACTCTAAAATAGAGTAAAATACAGATCTCGATATTAGAGGCATAATTTTAATTTAAAATGGCTCTTTAACTTGTTTTTTTGAAATAATTGTTTTTTCTAAAATGAAATACACTTATTCATATGAATAGAATTTTATTTCTTTGCAAAGGTTTTAAAATTATTTTAGCTTTAAGAAGGTCCTTTAGAACCCTAGTATCAAGTGGCTGAAAACACAAAAGAAACACCGCAAGCAAGTAAAATCATTCTAGCTAATGGCAAGCGAGAGCAAGGACTGCCACCGCTGGCCAATTTTAAAGGGATTAAGATCACAGGGCTGTTGCTGCCATGTATAACTAACTAGGTACACCTAAGAAATTCTAACTAACTATCTGGTCCCATTAAAATGTGTATATAAATACATCCCTACGTATAACTGGGTACACCTAAGAAATTCTAAGAGCATCTCCAGCCATAGCTATTTTAACTCTAAAATAGAGTAAAATACAAGATCTGATAATAGAGGCATAATTTTAATTTAAAATGGCTCTTTAACTTGTTTTTTTGAAATAATTGTTTTTTCTAAAATGAAATACACTTATTCATATGAATAGAATTTTTATTTCTTTTGCTGCAAAGGTTTTAAAATTATTTTAGCTTTAAGAAGGTCCTTTAGAACCCTAGTATCACCGGCAGGTCTGAAAACACAAAAGAAACACCGCAAGCAAGTAAAATCATTCGAGGCAAGCGGAGAGCAAGGACTGCACCGCTGGCCAATTTTAAAGGGATTAAGATCAGCTGTTGCGCTGCCATGTATAACTAACTAGTACACCTAAGAAATTCTAAGTAACTATCTGGTCCCATTAAAATGTGTATATAAATACATCCCTACGTATAACTGGGTACACCTAAGAAATTCTAAGAGCATCTCCAGCCATAGCTATTTTAACTCTAAAATAGAGTAAAATACAAGATCTGATATAGAGGCATAATTTTAATTTAAAATGGCTCTTTAACTTGTTTTTTAAATAATTGTTTTTTTCTAAAATGAAATACACTTATTCATATGAATAGAATTTTTATTTCTTTTGTGCAAAGGTTTTAAAATTATTTTAGCTTTAAGAAGGTCCTTTAGAACCCTAGTATCATGGCAGGTCTGAAAACACAAAGAAAACACCGCAAGCAAGAAATCATTCGAGGCTAATGGCAAGCGGAGAGCAAGGACAACCACCGCGGCAATTTTAAAGGATTAAGATCATACAGCTGTCATGCTATGTTATGTAACAACTAAGGTACACCTAATCAATCTAAGTAACTATCCTGGTCCCATTAAATGTGTATATATACATCCCTACGTATAACTGGGTACACCTAAGAAATTCTAAGAGCATCTCCACCATAGCTATTTTAACTCTAAAATAGAGTAAAATACAGATCTCATAATAGAGGCATAATTTTAATTTAAAATGGCTCTTTAACTTGTTTTTGAAATAATTGTTTTTTCTAAAATGAAATACACTTATTCATATGAATAGAATTTTATTTCTTTTGCTGCAAAGGTTTTAAAATTATTTTAGCTTTAAGAAGGTCCTTTAACCCTAGTATCACTGGCAGGTCTGAAAACACAAAAAAGAAACACCGCAAGCAAGTAAAATCATTCGAGAGCATGGCAAGCTGAGAGCAAGGACTACCGCTGGCTAATTTTAAAGGGATTAAGATCACAGTCGCTATGCGCATGTATAACTAACTAGTGTACCTAATCAATTCTAACTAACTATGGTCCCATTAAATGTGTATATAAATACATCCCTACGTGTATAACTGGGTACACCTAAGAAATTCTAAGAGCATCTCCACATAGATATTTTTAACTCTAAAATAGAGTAAAATACAATATCTGATAATAGAGGCATAATTTTTAATTTAAAATGGCTCTTTAACTTGTTTTTTGAAATAATTGTTTTTTCTAAAATGAAATACACTTATTCATATGAATAGAATTTTTATTTCTTTTGCTGCAAAGGTTTTAAAATTATTTTAGCTTTAAGAAGGTCCTTAGAACCCTAGTATCACGGTGTCTGAAAAACAAAAAGAAACACCGCAAGCAAGTAAAATCATTCGCAAGCTAATGGCAAGCTGAGAGCAAGGACTGCCACCGCTTGCCAATTTTAAAGGGATTAAGATCACGGCTGTCATGCGCTGCCATGTATAACTAACTAGTATACACCTAAGAAATTCTAAGTAACTATCTGGTCCCATTAAAATGTGTATATAAATACATCCTACTGTATAACTGGTACACCTAAGAAATTCTAAGAGCATCTCCAGCCATAGCTATTTTTAACTCTAAAATAGAGTAAAATATAAGATCTGATAATAGAGGCATAATTTTAATTTAAAATGGCTCTTTAACTTGTTTTTTGAAATAATTGTTTTTTTCTAAAATGAAATACACTTATTCATATGAATAGAATTTTATTTCTTTTGCAAAGGTTTTAAAATTATTTTAGCTTTAAGAAGGTCCTTTAGAACCCTAGTATCACTGTAAGGTCTGAAAACAAAAAGAAACACCGCAAGCAAGAAAATCATTCAGGCTAATGGCAAGCTGAGCAAGGACTGCCACCGCTAAGCAATTTTAAAGGATTAAGATCACAGGGCTGCTGCCATGTATAACTAACTGGTACACCTAATCAATTCTAAGTAACTATCTCGTCCCATTAAAATGTGTATATAAATACATCCCTACGTATAACCAAGTACACCTAAGAAATTCTAAGAGCATCTCCAGCCATAGCTATTTTAACTCTAAAATAGAGTAAAATACAAGATCTGATAATAGAGGCATAATTTTTAATTTAAAATGGCTCTTTAACTTTTTTTTTGAAATAATTGTTTTTTTAAAATGAAATACACTTATTCATATGAATAGAATTTTTATTTCTTTTGCAGCAAAGGTTTTAAAATTATTTTAGCTTTAAGAAGGTCCTTTAGAACCCTAGTATCACCGGCAGGTCTGAAAACACAAAGAAACACCGCAAGCAAGAAAATCATTCGAAATGGCAAGCGGAGAGCAAGGACTGCCACCGCTTACCAATTTTAAAGGGATTAAGATCACAGGCTGTCAAGTGCTGCTGTATAACTAATAGGTACACCTAATCAATTCTAAGTAACTATCCGGTCCCATTAAAATGTGTATATAAATACATCCCTCGTATAACTAGTACACCTAAGAAATTCTAAGAGCATCTCCCAGCATAGCTATTTTAACTCTAAAATAGTAAAATACGATCTCGATAATGAGGCATAATTTTTAATTTCAAAATGGCTCTTTAACTTGTTTTGAAATAATTGTTTTTTCTAAAATGAAATACACTTATTCATATGAATAGAATTTTATTTCTTTGTTGCAAAAGGTTTTTAAAATTATTTTAGCTTTAAGAAGGTCCTTTGAACTTAAAGATTCTCCAGGCCCTGAAAATACAAAGAAAACACGTAAGCAAGTAAAATCATTCAGAAAGCAATGGCAAGCTGAGAGCAAGGACTGCCACCGCTTGGCCAATTTTAAAGGATTATGATCATGCTGTCATAGGCTGCCATGTATAACTAACTGTGTACACCTAATCAATTTAAGTAACTATTCCGTCCTATTAAAATGTGTATATAAATACATCCCTACGTGTATAATAAGTACACCTAAGAAATTTAAGAGCATCTCCAGCCATAGCTATTTTAACTCTAAATAGAGTAAAATACAGATTCTGAATGAGGCATAATTTTAATTTAAAAAATGGCTCTTTAACTTGTTTTTTTGAAATAATTGTTTTTTCTAAAATGAAATACACTTATTCATATGAATAGAATTTTTATTTCTTTTCATAGTAAAGGTTTTAAAATTATTTTAGTTTGGCTATCCTTAGAACCTTAGTATCACTGGCAGGTCTGAAAAATACAAACGTAACACCCAAGAAGTAAAATCATTCCAGTTAATGCAAGCTTGAGAGCAAGGATCTCGCCACCAAGCCAATTTTAAAGGATTCAAGATCACGCTTATGTTAAGCTATGTATAACTTAACTAGTATAATTCTAAGAAATTCTAGCAACTATCCGTCCCATTAAAATGTGTATAAATACATCCCTACGCATAACCTGGTACACCTAAGAAATTCTAAGAGCATCTCCAGCCATAGCTATTTTTAACTCTAAAAATAGAGTTAAATAGATCCTGAGACATGAGGCATAATTTTAATTTAAAATGGCTCTTTAACTTGTTTTTTGTAATTGTTTTTCTAAAATGAAATACACTTATTCATATGAATAGAATTTTTTCTCTTTTGCAAGGAAAGGTTTTAAAATTATTTTAGCTTTAAGAAGGTCCTTTTAACCTTAGTATCACTGGGAAGTCTGAAAAATACAAAAATAAACACCGCAAGCAAGTAAAATCATTCTATAGCTAATGGCAAGCTAAGAGCAAGGACTGCTCACCGCTGGGCCAATTTTAAAGGGATTAAGATCATTAAAATACAAGTAATACTATGTATAACTAACTAGTGCACATCCTAATCAATTCTAACTAACTATCTGGTCCCATTAAAATGTGTATATAAAACATATCCCTATATGATAAGGGTACACCTAAGAAATTCTAAGAGCATCCTACCATAGCTATTTTAACTCCAAAATAGAGTAAAAATAAAGATTCGATAATAGAGGCATAATTTTTAATTTAAAATGGCTCTTTAACTTGTTTTTTGAAATAATTGTTTTTCTAAAATGAAATACAATTCTATGAATAGAATTTTATTTCTTTTGCAAAAAGGTTTTAAAATTATTTTAGCTTTTGAAGGTCCTTTAGAACCCTAGTATCACTGGCAGGTCTGAAAAACACAAAAAACACCGCAAGCAAGTAAAAATCATCTCAGGCTAATGGCAATCGAGAGCAAGGACTGCCACTGGCTGGCCAATTTTAAAGGACAGATTGCTGGTAGCTAAGGCGCTGCTATGTATAACTAATTGTGCATAATTCTAAGAAATTCTAAGTAACTATCTCGTCCCATTAAAATGTGTATATAAATACATCCTTACTGTAGTAATTGGGTACACTCTAAGAAATTCTAAGAGCATCTCCAGCCATAGCTATTTTAATTTAAAATAGAGTAAAATATGATCTCTCGATATTAGAGGCATTATTTTTAATTTAAAATGGCTTTAACTTGTTTTTTAAATAATTGTTTTTTTAAAAAAATTATAATTTATTCATATGAATAGAATTTTATTTATTTTAGGTTTTAAAATTATTTTAGCTTTAAGAAGGTCCTTAGAACCCTAGTATCACTTGGCAGGTCTGAAAATACAAAAAAGAAATACTTTAAGCAAGTAAAATCATTCATAGGCTTAATGGCAAACGGAGCAAGGATCAAGTCTTGGCCAATTTTTTTAAGGGATTAAGATCATATGGTACACTCTAAGAAATTCCCAAGAGTATTCCAAAATTTTATAACTATTTTAACTCTAAATAGAGTAAAAATATAGTATCCTCAATAGAATTTTGTAACTTTTAATTTTAAAATGGCCTTTAACTTGTTTTTTAATAATTTTTTTTTTTAAAATGAAATATACTTATTCATATGAATAGAATTTTTATTTCTTTGTTGCAAATTTTAAAATTATTTTAGCTTTAGTCCTTTAGAACCCTAGTATCACTGCCAGGTCTGAAAACACAAAAGAAACACACCGCAAGAGCAGTAAAATCATTCAGATAATGGGCGTTTGAGATAAAAGGACTGCCACCGCCACTAATTTTAAAGGGATTAAGATCACAGCTGCTGCCATGTATAACTAACTGTGTACACCTAAAAATTCTAAGTAACTATCTAGTCCATTAAAAGTGTATATAAATAACCTTACGCAGTATAACTGGGTACACCTAAGAAATTCTAAGAGCATCTCCAGCCATAGCTATTTTAACTCCAAAATAGAGTAAAATACAAGATCCTCTAATAGAGGTATAATTTTAATTTAAAATGGCTCATTTAACTTGTTTTTGAAATAATTGTTTTTCTAAAATGAAATACACACCTATTCATATGAATAGAATTTTATTTCATACAAAGGCTTTAAATTATTTTAATTTTAGCAAGGTCCTTTAGAACCCTAAGATCAACGGGGTGTGTCTGAAAATACAAAAAAAACACCTACGCAAGCAAAGTAAAATCATTCTAATGCTTAAGAGATAGGACTGCAACCGCTTGGCCAATTTTAGGGATTAAGATCACATCATGTATCAGGCTGCTATGTATAACTAATCTGTGACACCGGCAATTCTAATAACTATCCGTCCCATTAAAATGTATATAAATACATCCTACGTATAATGGGTACCTAAGAAATTCTTAAGAGCATCTCCAGCCATAGCTATTTTAACTCTAAAATAGAGAAAAATACAAAGATCTGAGCATTAGAGGCATAATTTTAATTTAAAATGGCTCTTTAACTTTTTTTTGAAATAATTGTTTTTTCTAAAATGAAATACACTTATTCTATATGAATAGAATTTTTTATTTCTTTTGCAGCAAAGGTTTTAAAATTATTTTAGCTTTGCTAAGGTCCTTAGAACCCTAAGATCACCGGCTGGCCTGAAAATACAAAAGAAACACTCAAGCAAGAAAATCATTCAAGAAGTTAATGGTGCTGAGAGCAAGGACTGCCACCCGCTTAGCCAATTTTAAAGGATTAAGATCACGTAATGCTATGTTGTCATGTATAACTAACTAGGTATAATTTTAAGAAATTCTAAGTAACTATCTGGTCCCATTAAAATGTATATAAATACATCCCACGCGTATAACTAGGTACACCTAAGAAATTCTAAAGCATCTCCAGCCATAGCTATTTTAACTCTAAAATAGAGTAAAATACAAGATCTCATAATAAGAGGTACATAATTTTAATTTAAAATGGCTCTTTAACTTGTTTTTTTTTTGAAATAATTGTTTTTTCTAAAATGAAATACAATTTATTCATATGAATAGAATTTTATTTCTTTTGTTGCAAAGGTTTTAAAATTATTTTAGCTTTAAGGTCCTTTAGAACCCTAGTATCACTGGCAGGTCTGAAAACACAAAAAAACACCCTAGCAAGTAAAATCATTCAAGAGCTAATGGCAAGCTGAGAGCAAGGACTGCCACACCATTGGCTAATTTAAAGGGATTAAGATCACAGCTGTCAATGCTACATGTATAACTAACTAGTACACCTAATCAATTTTAAGTAATTATCTGGTCCCATTAAATGTGTATATAAATACATCCTACGTGTATAAATCGTACACCTAAGAAATTCTAAGAGCATCTCCAAACATAGCTATTTCTAACTCTAAAATAGAGTAAAATATGATCCTGATATTAGAGGCATAATTTTAATTTTAAAATGGCTCTTTAACTTGTTTTTTTTGAAATAATTGTTTTTTCTAAAATGAAATACAATTTATTCATATGAATAGAATTTTATTTCTTTGTGCAAAGGTTTTAAAATTATTTAGGTTTAGCAGTCCTTTAACTCCTAGTATCATCGGGCAGGTCTGAAAAAACATAAAATGTAAACACTCTAAGATAAAGAAAATTCATCTCATGGTTAATGGGTGCTTTTAAAGCAAGGACTGCCACCGGCTAATTTTCTAAGCGGATTAATATCACGGGCTGTCAAGTATTGCCATGTATAATCTAATCTGGTGTAATTCCAAGAATTCTAAGAACTATTTGGTCCTCTATTAAATGCATAAGTATAAAATACATCCTCTAATAATTAGGGTATAATTCTAAGAAATTCTAAGAGTATCTCCATTATAGCTATTTTTAATTTAAAATAGAGTAAAATATAAAGATCCATATTAAAGAGGTATAATTTTAAATTTAAAATGGTTTCTTTAACTTGTTTTTTTGAAATAATTGTTTTTTCTAAATGAAATACATTTATTAAGTATGAATAGACTTTTATTTTTTTTGCTGCAAAAGGTTTTGAAAATTATTTTAGCTTTAAGCATGGGCCCTTTAACCTTAGTATCACCAAGCAGGTCTGAAAACATAAAAAATAAACACCTGCAAGCAAGTAAAATCATTCAGAAAGCAATGGCAAGCTGAGATATGGACCGCCACCGCTTGGCCAATTTTAAAGGGGATTAAGATCACAAAGCTGCTGCGCTAAGCGTATAACTAACAGTACACCGACCAATTAATCTAACTATCTATCTGCATTAAATGTGTATATAAATACATCCCCTACATGTAAGGTACCTAAGAAATTCTAAGAGCATCTCCACCATAGCTATTTTAACTCAAAAAATAAAAATACAAGATTCCATAATAATGAGGCATACTTTAATTTAAAATGGCTCTTTAACTTGTTTTTTGAAATAATTGTTTTTTCTAAAATGAAATACACTTATTCATATGAATAGAATTTTATTTTTCATGTGCTAGGTTTTAAAATTATTTTTCCTTTTAAGAAGGTCCTTTGGAACCCTAGTATCTGGTGTCCAAAAAAATACAAAAAAGAAGCAAGCAACTATCATTCAGAGGTTAATGGCACCTGAGAGCAAGGATCCACCATTTTGGCTAATTAAAGTGGATTAAGATCATGCTGTTGCGCTGCCATGTATAACTAATCTGTACACTCTAAGAAATTCTAAGAACTATCCCATTCCATAAAATGTGTATATAAATACATCCCTACGTATGTTAATCAGTAATTCTAAGAAATTTTAAGAGCATCTCTAGCCATAGCTATTTTAACTTAAATAGATTAAAATAAAGATCCTGACATGTATACTTATTTCTTTTAATTTTAAAATGGTTCTTTAATCTTTTTTGAAATAATTGTTTTAAAAAATGAAATACACTTATTCATAATGAATAGAATTTTTATTTATTTTAGCTTTTAAAATTATTTTAGCTTTTAAGTGAGGTCCTTAGGTAACTTAGTATCACTTTCGCAGGTCTGAAAAAACACAAAAGTGAAATAATTCTAAGTAAGAAAGTAAAATCATTCATCAGCTAATGGCAAACTGAGAGCAAGGATCGCCAATTGGCCACAATTTTAAAGTGGATTAAGATCACATGGTACACCTAAGAAATTCTAAGAATTCTAGCCATAATTATTATTTTAACTCTAAAATAAGAGTAAAATATAGTATCTTAATAAAATTTTAAAATCAGTTAATTTTAAAATGGCTCTTTAACTTGTTTCTTTTTTTTAATAAGGTTTTTTTTAAAATGAAATACAATTTATTCATATGAATAGATTTTTATTTCTTTTGCTGCAAATTGTTTTAAAATTATTTTAGCTTTAAGGTCCTTTAAACTCCTAGTATCAATCAGCTTGTGTCTGAAAACACAAAAAGAAATAATCAAAAGAAGTAAAATCACCCTGAAGTTAATGGCAGCTGGAGAGCAAAAGAATGCCAAATCACTTGGCCAATAAAGGGATTAAGATCACATTGCTGCAATGCCACAAGCAATTCAATTGTGCATAATTCCTAAAATTCTAAGTAACTATCTAGTCCATTAAAATGTGTATATAAATACATCCTACGCGTATAATCGGGTACACCTAAGAAATTCTAAGAGCATCTCCAGCCATAGCTATTTTAACTCTTAAAAGGAGAAATATGATTCGATAATAGAGATAATTTTAATTCAAAATGGCTCTTTAATTTGTTTTTTGAAATAATTGTTTTTTCTAAATGAAATACACTTATTCATATGAATAGAATTTTATTTCTTTTGCTGCAAAAGGTTTTAAAATTATTTTAGCTTTGTAAGGTCCTTTTAACCCTAGTAATCACTGGCAGGTCTGAAAACAAAAAGAAACACCTGCAAGGCAAAATCATTCAAGGCTAATGGCAAGCGGAGAGCAAGGACTCACCACCGCTGCCATTTTAAAAGGATTAAGATCACAGTCAAGCTATGCTGCATGTATAACTAACTAGGTACACCTAATCAATTTTAAGTAACTATCTGGTCCCATTAAATGTGTATATAAATACATCCCTACGGTATAATCACACCTAAGAAATTCTAAGAGCATCTCCAGCCATAGCTATTTTTAACTCCAAATAGAGTAAAATACAAGATCTCATATTGAGGCATAATTTTAATTTAAAAATGGCTCTTTAACTTGTTTTTTTGAAATAATTGTTTTCTAAAATGAAATACACTTATTCATATGAATAGAATTTTATTTCTTTGCAGCAAAGGTTTTAAAATTATTTTAGTTTAAGGTCCTTTTAACCCTAGATTACCGCAGGCCTCTGAAAACATAAAAGTAAACACCGCAAAGCAAGTAAAATCATTCGCGAGCTAATGGTAAGCGAGCAAGGACCGCCACCGCTTGGTGCCAATTTTAAAGGGATTAAGATCACGCCGTTGCGCTACATGTATAACTAACTAGGTACACCTAAGAAATTCTGGCAACTATCCTGGTCCCATTAAAATGTGTATATACATCCCCATGTATAATCTAGGCACACCTAAGAAATTCTAAGAGCATCTCCAGCCAGCTATTTTAACTCTTAAAATAGAGGAAATATGTATCTCGATATTAAGAGGCATAATTTTAATTTAAAATGGCTCTTTAACTTGTTTTGAAATAATTGTTTTTTTCTAAAATGAAATACACTTTATTCATATGAATAGACTTTATTTTTTTGCTGCAAAGGTTTTAAAATTATTTTAGCTTTGGGTCCTTTAACCTTAGTGATCACCGTGTGTCTGAAAAATACAAAAAGAAACACTGCGAAGTAAAATCATTCAGAGCTATGGTGTTAAGAGAAGGACTGCCACCGCTTAGCCAATTTTAAAGGGATTAATATCACATCATGCTATGCTTGCCATGTATAACTAATCTAGTACACTCTAATCAATTCTAACTAACTATCCTGGTCCCATTAAAATGTGATATAAATACATCCCTATAATGAGGCTCTCAAGATAACCTAAGAAATTCTAAGAGCATCTCCAGCCATAGCTATTTTAACTCAAAAATAGAGTAAATAATATCCGATATCAGAGGCACAATTTTAATTTAAAATGGTTCTTTAACTTGTTTTTTTTGAAATAATTGTTTTTTTTCTAAAATGAAATACACTTATTCATATGAATAGAATTTTTATTTCTTTTGCTGCAAAGGTTTTAAAATTATTTTATTGGCAAGGTCCTTTGAACCCTAGTATCACCGCGTCTGAAAAAACAAAAAAAACACCTCAAGCAAGTAAAATCATTCGCAGGCTAATGGCACCTGAGAGGCACTCACCACGGCCAATTTTAAAGGGATTAAGATCACAGGCTGCCGCGCTGCTATGTATAACTAACTGTACACCGGAAATTTAAGTAACTATCTAGTCCTATTAAAATGTGTATATAAATACATCACACAGTATAATCGGGTATAATTTAAGAAATTCTAAGAGTATCTCCAGCCATAGCTATTTTAACTCTAAAATAGATTAAAATACAAAGATCCTATATTGAGGCATAATTTTTAATTTAAAATGGCTCTTTAACTTGTTTTTTTTGAAATAATTGTTTTAAAAATGAAATACACTTATTCATATGAATAGAATTTTTTATTTATTTTAGCTTTTAAAATTATTTTAGCTTTAAGAATGTCCTTGTATCCCTAGTATCAACAAAATCAAAAAATACAAAAGAAATACACCAAGTAAGAAAGTAAAATCATTCATCAAGTTAATGGCAAACTGAGAGCAAGGCGATCGCAACACATACCAAGCGGATTAAGATCATACTACATAATTCCAAGAAATTTTAAGAGCATCTCCAAATGAATAGTATTTTGCCCCAAATAGAAAGTAAAATATAGATCCGAATAGAATTTTTAACTTTTAATTTAAAATGGCTTTTAACTTGTTTTTTAAATAGGTTTTTTTTTTAAATTAAATATAATTCTATTCATATGAATAGAATTTTATTTCTTTGCTGCAAATTTTTTAAAATTATTTTAGCTTTGAAGGTCCTTAAGAACTCCAGTATCATCGGCAGGTCTGAAAAACAAAAAAGAAAACACCGGCAAGATACAAAATTCATTCGAGGTTAATGGCAAGCTGGAGGCAAGAATGCCACCGCTACAATTTTAAAGGGATTAAGATCACAGCCTGTAATGCTGTATAACTAATTGTGTACACCTAAAAAAATTCTATAACTATCTGGTCCTGCTAAAATGTATATATAAATAAATCCCTACTGTATAATCAGGTACAACAGAAATTCGGCGAGCATCTCCAGCCATAATTTTTAACTCTAAAATAGAGTAAAACATGATTCCATAATATAATTTTGAATTTAAAATGGCTCTTTAATTTGTTTTTTTTGAATAATTGTTTTTTCTAAAATGAAATACACTTATTCATATGAATAGAATTTTTATTTCTTTTGCAAAAGGTTTTAAAATTATTTTAGCTTTTAAAGTTTTAGGAAACCCTAGTATCACTGGTAGGTCTGAAAAAAAATACAAAAGAAATAATCAAGCAGAAAACATTCGCAGGCTAATGGCAAGCGAGCTGACTACCTTGGCCAATTTTAAAGGATTAAGATCACAGCCGTCATGTTGCCATGTATAACTAATCTAGTACACCTTAATCAATTTAACTAACTATCTGGTCCCATTAAAATGTGTATATAAATACATCCCTACGTATAATGGTACACTCTAAGAAATTCTAAGAGCATCTCCAGCCATAGCTATTTTAACTCTAAAATAGAGTAAAATACAAGATTCGATATTAGGCATAATTTAATTTAAAATGGCTCTTTAACTTGTTTTTTGAAATAATTGTTTTTTCTAAAATGAAATATACTTATTCATATGAATAGAATTTTATTCTTTGTTGCAGGCAAATTATTTAGTTTTAAGAAGGTCCTTTTAGAACCCTAGTATCACTGGCAGGTCTGAAAAAACACAAAAGAAACACGGCAAGATAAAGAAATCATTCAGAAGCTAATGGCAAGCTGAGAGCAAGGACTGCCACCGCTTTTAGCCAATTTGAAGGGATTAATATCACGCTGTCATAAGCTTTGTATACCTAATTCAGTATAATTTTAAGAAATTCTGCACTATCCGGGTCTCATTAAATGCCAGTATATAAATACATCCTCATTGTTTAATCTAGGCATAACCTAAGAACGGAAGAGCATTCCCAGCCATATAAATTTTAACTCTAAAATAGTAGTAAAATATGATCTCATATTGTGAGGCATAATTTTAATTTAAAAATGGCTCTTTAACTTGTTTTTTTGAAATAATTGCTTTCTAAAATGAAATACACTTATTCATATGAATAGAATTTTATTTCTTTTGCTGCAAAGGTTTTAAAATTATTTTTAGCTTTGCTAAGGTCCTTTAACTCCTTTAGTAATCACCGTAGGTCTGAAAACACAAAAAAACACCGGCAAGCAAGAAAATTCATTCGTGTTAATGGCAAGCTTAAGAGCAAGGACTGCCACCGCTTGGCCAATTTTAGCTGGATTAAGATCCGCTATTGCCAGGCTGCGCAGTTCAATAAGGCACAATTTTAAGAAATTTCACTAACTATCTGGTCCCATTAAATGTGTATATAAATACATCCCTATATAGGTTTTACAGACACCTAAGAAATTCTAAGAGGACCTAAATTATAG
>JAEACV010000101.1:0-19757 GCA_016432835.1 Brassica nigra
CAAAAAATAGAAAAAATGTTGTTTTAATGTAGCATTTACTGCAGCAATCGACATAAGATGATGGGCCAAAAGAGGTTTGAACCTTGTTGCCTCTATTTCTCTAGAAATGAAGATTTTATAATGGTAATTCCACTAATTTTAGGGCAAGATAAGAAATTCTAAACTTAAATAAAAAAATTATAATGATTCCTATATTCATGAAAGAGAGTTTAGAAATACTTTAATTCAAGTAGAATGTGTTTTAAATTTTAAAACAAAAAAGAGTATAAACTCTTGCATATAGAGCATTTCCATAAAACTCACATTTTAGAAGGGTTAAACACTTTGGATTTTGAAAAAATTGAAAAATATGAAAATCTGGTTTTAATGTATAGTCTCAATGAAAGCACTGAGCATAAGATGATGGTCAAAGAGGTCTGGAACCTTTGTTATTCCATTCTCTGAAAAATGAAGATTTTATAATGGTAATTCCACTAATTTAGGCAGTATATGAAATTTTAATAAACTAAATGTTAAAAAATTATAATGATTCCTATATTTCATGAAAGAGAGTTGGAGAATACTCAATCTAATGTAGAATGTGCTTAAATTTAAAACAAAAGTAAAGAGTATAAACTTCCAGATATTAAAGAGATTTAATTAAAACTCAATATTTTAGAAGGGGTTAACCTAATGGATTTCTGGAAAAATTGGAAAATATGAAAATGCTGTTTTAATGTATAGCCTTCATCTAAAGCACTGATATAAGATGATGGTCAAAGAGGTTTGGAACCTTTGTTCTCCATTTCTGAAAATGAAGATTTTATAACGTAATTCCACTAATTTAGCAGTGATATGAAATTTTACTAAACTAAATGTTAAAAAATTATAATGATTCCTATATTTCATGAAAGAGATTAGAATACTTTAATTCATGTAGAATGTTTTAATTTTAAAATAAAGTAAAGAGTATAAACTTCCAGTATATGAGATTTCCACTTAAACTCAATATTTTGTGGGCGGGGTTAACCCACGGCTTTGAAAAAAAATTGAAAAATATGAAAATGTTGTTTTAATGTATAGTTTCATCGAAAGCACATATACATGATGGTCAAAGAGTTTTGAACCTTTGTTGCCTCCATTTCTCTAGAAAATGAAGATTTTATAATGGTAATTCCAATTAATTTAGCAAGATGGAAATGTAATAAACCAAAATGTTAAAAATTATAATGATTCCTATATTTCATGAAAGAGAGTTTAGAATACGTTATAATCTTCGGTAGAATGTGTTTTAAATTTTAAAACAAAAGTAAAGAGTATAAACTCGTGATATAGAGGATTTAATTAAAACTCAATATTTGTGGTTGTTAACCTAAATGGGATTTTGAAAAAATTGAAAAATATGAAAAATTGTTTTAATGTATAGTTTCATCGAAAGCACTGACATAAGATGATGGTCAAAGAGGTTTGAAACCTTTGTTGCCTCAATGAAGATTAGAATTCCTAAATTAATTTAGTGGATATGAATTCTACTTTAAACCTAATGTTAAAAAATTATAATGATTCCTATATCATGAAAGAGAGTTTAGAATACTTAATTCAATGTAGAATGTGTTTTAAATTTTAAAACAAAAGTAAAGAGTATGTCCCTTCAGTATGAGTATTTCATCAAAAACTCAATATTTTTAGAGGGGTTAACTAATGGATTCTTTGAAAATTAAAAAATATGAAAATGTTGTTTTAATGTATAGCTCTCATTGAGCACTGACATAAGATGATGGTCAAAGAGGTTTGGAACCTTTGTTGCCTCTATTTCTTAGAAAATGAAGATTTTATAATGGTAATTCCACTAATTTAGGGCAGTATATGAAATTTTACTAAACTAGCTAAAAATATAAGGATTCCTATATTCTTATGAAAGAGAGTTTGAATTACTTAATTCAAGTGTAGAATGTGTTTTAAATCTTTAAAACAAAAAGTAAAGAGTATAAACTCCAGATATAGAGGCATTTTACCAAAAACTAATATTTTGAATGGCTAACCTAATGGATCTTTGGAAAAAATTCAAAATATGAAAATCCTGTTTTAATGTATAGTTTCATCGAGCACTGATATAAGATGATGGTCAAAGAGGTTTAACCTTGGCTTCCATTTCTCTTAGAAAAATGAAGATTTTATAAATGGTAATTCCACTAATTTAGCAGATATGAAATTTACTAAACTAAATGTTAAAAATTATAATGATTCCTATATTTCTCATGAAAGAGAGTTTAGAATACGTTAATTCAATGTAAATGTGTTTTTAAATTTAAAACAAAAAAGTAAAGAGTATAATCCTGTGATATCAGAGACGCATCAAAACTCCAATATTTTGGTATGGTTAACCTACCTGATTTTGAAAAAAATATAAAATCTGGTTTTAATGTAGCCTTCTATCGAGCACTGACATAAGATGATGGCCAAGAGTGGCTGAACCTTTGTTGCCTCTTATTTCTGGAAAATGAAGATTTTATAATGGTAATTCCAATTAATTCGAAAGGTATATGTACTCTACAAACTAAATGTTAAAAAAATTATAATGATTCCTATATTTCATGAAAGAGAGTTTAGAATACCTATAATCTGGCGGTAGAATGTGTTTTAAATTTTAAAACAAAAGTAAAAGAGTATAAACTCTCCAGTATATAAAGAGTACTTCCATTAAAACTCATATTTTTATGGGGTTCCATGGATTTTGAAAAAATCTGAAAAATATGAAAATCTGGTTTTAATGTATAGTTTCATCGAGCACTGACATAAGATGATGGTCAAAGAGGTTTGAACCTTTGTTGCCTCTATTCTCTAGAAAATGAAGATTTTATAATAGTAATTCCACTAATTTAGGCAGTACATGAAATTTTACTAAACTAAATGTTAAAAAATTATAATGATTCCTATATTTCATGAAAGAGAGTTTAGAATACGTTAATTCAAATGTAGAATGTGTTTTAAATTTTAAAACAAAAGTAAAGAGTATAAACTTCAAAGATATGAGCATTTACCAAAACTCAATATTTTGAAGGGTTAACCTACGGATTTTGAAAAAAATTCAAAAATATGAAAATCTGGTTTTAATGTATAGTTTCATCGAGCACTGACATAAGATGATGGTCAAAGAGGTTTGGAACCTTTGTTGCCTCCATTTTTCTAGAAAATGAAGATTTTATAATGGTAATTCCACTAATTTAGGCAGTATATGAAATTTTACTAAACTAAATGTTAAAAAATTATAATGATTCCTATATTTCATGAAAGAGAGTTTAGAATACGTTAATTAAATGTAGAATGTGTTTTTAAATTTTAAAACAAAAGTAAAGAGTATAAACTTCAGTATATAGAGCATTTACCAAAACTCAATATTTTAGAAGGGGTTTTACCCACGGATTTTGAAAAAAAATTCAAAAATATGAAAATCTGGTTTTAATGTATAGTTTCATCGAGCACTGACATAAGATGATGGTCAAAGAGGTTTGGAACCTTTGTTGCCTCTATTTCTCTAGAAATGAAGATTTTATAATGGTAATTCCACTAATTTAAAGATATGAAATTTTACTAAACCAAATGTTAAAAATTATAATGATTCCTATATTTCATGAAAGAGAGTTTAGAATACGTTAATTCAAATGTAGAATGTGTTTTTAAATTTTAAAACAAAAGTAAAGAGTATAAACTTCAGTATATAGAGCATTTACTGAAAACTCAATATTTTAGAAGGGGTTAACCCACGGATTTTGAAAAAAAATTCAAAAAAATGAAAATCTGGTTTTAATGTATAGTTTCATCGAGCACTGACATAAGATGATGGTCAAAGAGGTTTGGAACCTTTGTTGCCTCATTCTTAGAAAATGAAGATTTTATAATGGTAATTCCACTAATTTAGGCAGAGATATGAAATTTTACTAAACAAAATGTTAAAAAATTATAATGATTCCTATATTTCATGAAAGAGAGTTTAGAATACGTTAATTCAAATGTAGAATGTGTTTTTAAAATTTAAAACAAAAGTAAAGAGTATAAACTTCAGTATATAGAGCATTTATCAAAACTCAATATTTTGAAGGGCGGGTTAACCCACAGATTTTGAAAAAAATTCAAAAATATGAAAATCTGGTTTTAATGTATAGTTTCATCGAGCACTGACATAAGATGATGGTCAAAGAGGTTTGGAACCTTTGTTGCCTCTTTCTCTAGAAAATGAAGATTTTATAATGGTAATTGCAAGTGATATGAAATTTTACTAAACTAAATGTTAAAAATTATAATGATTCCTATTTTCATGAAAGAGAGTTTAGAATACGTTAATTCAAATGTAGAATGTGTTTTTAAAATTTAAAACAAAAGTAAAGAGTATAAACTTTAGTATATAGTATTTACCGAAAACTCAATATTTTAGAAGGGATTAACCCACGGATTTTGAAAAAATTAAAAAAATGAAAATCTGGTTTTAATGTATAGTTTCATCGAGCACTGACATAAGATGATGGTCAAAGAGGTTTGGAACCTTTGTTGCCTCCATTTCTCTAGAAAATGAAGATTTTATAATGGTAATTCCACTAATTTAGGCATATGAAATTTTACTAAACTAAATGTTAAAAAATTATAATGATTCCTATATTTCATGAAAGAGAGTTTAGAATACGTTAATTCAAATGTAGAATGTGTTTTAAAATTTTAAAACAAAAGTAAAGAGTATAAACTTCAGTATATAGAGCATTTACCGAAAACTCAATATTTTAGAAGGGTTAACCCACGGATTTTGAAAAAAATTCAAAATATGAAAATCTGGTTTTAATGTATAGTTTCATCGAGCACTGACATAAGATGATGGTCAAAGAGGTTTGGAACCTTTGTTGCCTCCATTTCTAGAAAATGAAGATTTTATAATGGTAATTCCACTAATTTAGGTCGTATATGAAATTTTACTAAACTAAATGTTAAAAAATTATAATGATTCCTATATTTCATGAAAGAGAGTTTAGAATACGTTAATTCAAATGTAGAATGTGTTTTTAAATTTTAAAACAAAAGTAAAGAGTATAAACTTCAGTATATAGAGCATTTACCGAAAACTCAATATTTTAGAAGGGTTAACCCACGGATTTTGAAAAAAATTCAAAAATATGAAAATCTGGTTTTAATGTATAGTTTCATCGAGCACTGACATAAGATGATGGTCAAAGAGGTTTGGAACCTTTGTTGCCTCCATTTCTCTAGAAATGAAGATTTTATAATGGTAATTCCACTAATTTAGGTAGTATATGAAATTTTACTAAACTAAATGTTAAAAAATTATAATGATTCCTATATTTCATGAAAGAGAGTTTAGAATACGTTAATTCAAGTGTAGAATGTGTTTTAAATTTTAAAACAAAAGTAAAGAGTATAAACTTCAGTATATAGAGCATTTACCGAAAACTCAATATTTTAGAAGGGGTTAACCCACAGATTTTGAAAAAATTCAAAAATATGAAAATCTGGTTTTAATGTATAGTTTCATCGAGCACTGACATAAGATGATGGTCAAAGAGGTTTAGAACCTTTGTTGCCTCCATTTCTCTAGAAAATGAAGATTTTATAATGGTAATTCCACTAATTTAGGCAGTATATGAAATTTTACTAAACTAAATGTTAAAAAATTATAATGATTCCTATATTTCATGAAAGAGAGTTTAGAATATGTTATTCATGTAGAATGTGTTTTTAAATTTTAAAACAAAAGTAAAGAGTATAAACTTCAGTATATAGAGCATTTACAAAACTCAATATTTTAGAAGGGTTAACCCACGGATTTTGAAAAAATTCAAAAATATGAAAATCTGGTTTTAATGTATAGTTTCATCGAGCACTGACATAAGATGATGGTCAAAGAGGTTTGAACCTTTGTTGCCTCTATTTCTCTAGAAAATGAAGATTTTATAATGGTAATTCCACTAATTTAGGCAGGATATGAAATTTTACTAAACTAAATGTTAAAAAATTATAATGATTCCTATATTTCATGAAAGAGAGTTTAGAATACGTTAATTCAAATGTAGAATGTGTTTTAAATTTTAAAAAAAGTAAAGAGTATAAACTTCAGTATATAGAGCATTTACCTAAAACTCAATATTTTAGAAGGGGTTAACCCAATTTTGAAAAAAAAAAATATGAAAATCTGGTTTTAATGTATAGTTTCATCGAGCACTGACATAAGATGATGGTCAAAGAGGTTTGAACCTTTGTTGCCTCCATTTCTAGAAAATGAAGATTTTATAATGGTAATTCCACTAATTTAGCAGTATATGAAATTTTACTAAACTAAATGTTAAAAAATTATAATGATTCCTATATTTCATGAAAGAGAGTTTAGAATACGTTAAGTGCAGAATGTGTTTTTAAATTTTAAAACAAAAGTAAAGAGTATAAACTTCAGTATATAAAGCATTTAATTAAAACTCAATATTTTGAAGGGTTAACCCACGGATTTTGAAAAAAATTCAAAAATATGAAAATCTGGTTTTAATGTATAGTTTCATCGAGCACTGACATAAGATGATGGTCAAAGAGGTTTGGAACCTTTGTTGCCTCCATTTCTGTAGAAAATGAAGATTTATAATGGTAATTCCACTAATTTAGGCAGTATATGAAATTTTACTAAACTAAATGTTAAAAAATTATAATGATTCCTATATTTCATGAAAGAGAGTTTAGAATATGTTAATTCAAGTGTAGAATGTGTTTTTAATTTTAAAACAAAAGTAAAGAGTATAAACTTCAGTATATAGAGCATTTACCGAAAACTCAATATTTTAGAAAGGGTACCCACGGATTTTGAAAAAAAATTCAAAAAAATGAAAATCTGGTTTTAATGTATAGTTTCATCGAGCACTGACATAAGATGATGGTCAAAGAGGTTTGAACCTTTGTTGCCTCCATTTCTCTAGAAAATGAAGATTTTATAATGGTAATTCCACTAATTTAGGCAGTATATGAAATTTTACTAAACAAAATGTTAAAAAATTATAATGATTCCTATATTTCATGAAAGAGAGTTTAGAATACGTTAATTCAAATGTAGAATGTGTTTTTAAATTTTAAAACAAAAGTAAAGAGTATAAACTTCAGTATATAGAGCATTTACCGAAAACTCAATATTTTAGAAGGGGTTAACCCACGGATTTTGAAAAAAATTCAAAAATATGAAAATCTGGTTTTAATGTATAGTTTCATCGAGCACTGACATAAGATGATGGTCAAAGAGGTTAGAACCTTTGTTGCCTCCATTTCTAGAAAATGAAGATTTTATAATGGTAATTCCACTAATTTAGGCAAGATATGAAATTTTACTAAACTAAATGTTAAAAAATTATAATGATTCCTATATTTCATGAAAGAGAGTTTAGAATACGTTAATTCAATGTAGAATGTGTTTTTAAATTTTAAAACAAAAGTAAAGAGTATAAACTTCAGTATATAGAGCATTTACCTAAAACTCAATATTTTGAAGGTTAACCCACTGATTTTGAAAAAAATCAAAAATATGAAAATCTGGTTTTAATGTATAGTTTCATCGAGCACTGACATAAGATGATGGTCAAAGAGGTTTGGAACCTTTGTTGCCTCCATTTCTAGAAAATGAAGATTTTATAATGGTAATTCCACTAATTTAGGCAGATATGAAATTTTACTAAACTAAATGTTAAAAAATTATAATGATTCCTATATTTCATGAAAGAGAGTTTAGAATACTTAATCAAGTGTAGAATGTGTTTTAAATTTTAAAACAAAAGTAAAGAGTATAAACTTCAGATATAGAGCATTTAATCAAAACTCAATATTTTAGGGGTTAACCCAACGGATTTTGAAAAAATTCAAAAATATGAAAATCTGGTTTTAATGTATAGTTTCATCGAGCACTGACATAAGATGATGGTCAAAGAGGTTTGAACCTTTGTTGCCTCCATTTCTAGAAAATGAAGATTTTATAATGGTAATTCCACTAATTTAGGCAGATATGAAATTTTACTAAACTAAATGTTAAAAAATTATAATGATTCCTATATTTCATGAAAGAGAGTTTAGAATACGTTAATTCAAATGTAGAATGTGTTTTAAATTTTAAAACAAAAGTAAAGAGTATAAACTTCAGTATATAGAGCATTTACCAAAACTCAATATTTTAGAAGGGTTAACCCAATGATTTTGAAAAAATTCAAAAATATGAAAATCTGGTTTTAATGTATAGTTTCATCGAGCACTGACATAAGATGATGGTCAAAGAGGTTTGGAACCTTTGTTGCCTCTATTTCTCTAGAAAATGAAGATTTTATAATGGTAATTCCACTAATTTAGGCAGATATGAAATTTTACTAAACTAAATGTTAAAAAATTATAATGATTCCTATTTTTCATGAAAGAGAGTTTAGAATACGCTAATTCAAATGTAGAATGTGTTTTTAAATTTCAAAAAAAAGTAAAGAGTATAAACTTCAGTATATAGAGCATTTACCGAAAACTCAATATTTTAAGGGGTTAACCCAATGGATTTTGAAAAAATTCAAAAAATATGAAAATCTGGTTTTAATGTATAGTTTCATCGAGCACTGACATAAGATGATGGTCAAAGAGGTTTGAACCTTTGTTGCCTCCATTTCTAGAAAATGAAGATTTTATAAAGGTAATTCCACTAATTTAGGCAATATATGAAATTTTACTAAACTAAATGTTAAAAAATTATAATGATTCCTATATTTCATGAAAGAGAGTTTAGAATACGTTAATTCAAATGTAGAATGTGTTTTTAAATTTTAAAACAAAAGTAAAGAGTATAAACTTCAGTATATCGAGCATTTACCAAAACTCAATATTTTTAGGGTTAACCCACGGATTTTGAAAAAAATTCAAAAATATGAAAATCTGGTTTTAATGTATAGTTTCATCGAGCACTGACATAAGATGATGGTCAAAGAGGTTTGGAACCTTTGTTGCCTCCATTTCTAGAAAATGAAGATTTTATAATGGTAATTCCACTAATTTAGGCAAAATGTGAAATTTTACTAAACTAAATGTTAAAAAATTATAATGATTCCTATATTTCATGAGAGAGAGTTTAGAATATGTTAATTCAAATGTAGAATGTGTTTTAAATTTTAAAACAAAAGTAAGAGTAAAACTTCAGAGTATAAACTCAATATCAGATTTTTAAGAAAATCTGGTTTTAATGTATAGTTTCATCTGACATAAGATGATTCAAAGATGAAGATTTTATAATGGTAATTCCACTAATTTAGGCAAAGATATGAAATTTTACTAAACTAAATGTTAAAAAATTATAATGATTCCTATATTTCATGAAAGAGAGTTTAGAATATGTTAATTCAAGTGTAGAATGTGTTTTTAATTTTAAAACAAAAGTAAAGAGTATAAACTTCAGTATATAGAGCATTTACCGAAAACTCAATATTTTAGAAGGGTTTACCCATGGATTTTGAAAAAAAATTCAAAAAAATGAAAATCTGGTTTTAATGTATAGTTTCATCGAGCACTGACATAAGATGATGGTCAAAGAGGTTTGAACCTTTGTTGCCTCCATTTCTAGAAAATGAAGATTTTATAATGGTAATTCCACTAATTTAGGCAGTATATGAAATTTTACTAAACTAAATGTTAAAAAATTATAATGATTCCTATATTTCATGAAAGAGAGTTTAGAATACGTTAATTCAAATGTAGAATGTGTTTTTAAATTTTAAAACAAAAGTAAAGAGTATAAACTTCAGTATATAGAACATTTACCGAAAACTCAATATTTTAGAAGGGGTTAACCCACGGATTTTGAAAAAAATTCAAAAAAATGAAAATCTGGTTTTAATGTATAGTTTCATCGAGCACTGACATAAGATGATGGTCAAAGAGGTTTGGAACCTTTGTTGCCTCCATTTCTCTAGAAAATGAAGATTTTATAACGGTAATTCCACTAATTTAGGCAGATATGAAATTTTACTAAACTAAATGTTAAAAAATTATAATGATTCCTATATTTCATGAAAGAGAGTTTAGAATACGTTAATTCAAGTGTAGAATGTGTTTTAAATTTTAAAACAAAAGTAAAGAGTATAAACTTCAGTATATGAGCATTTACCAAAACTCAATATTTTGAAGGGTTAACCCACGGATTTTGAAAAAAATTCAAAAATATGAAAATCTGGTTTTAATGTATAGTTTCATCGAGCACTGACATAAGATGATGGTCAAAGAGGTTTGAACCTTTGTTGCCTCCATTTCTCTAGAAAATGAAGATTTTATAATGGTAATTCCACTAATTTAGGCAAGATATGAAATTTTACTAAACTAAATGTTAAAAAATTATAATGATTCCTATATTTCATGAAAGAGAGTTTAGAATACGTTAATTCAAATGTAGAATGTGTTTTAAATTTTAAAACAAAAGTAAAGAGTATAAACTTCAGATATAGAGCATTTATAAAAACTCAATATTTTAGAAGGGTTAACCCAATGATTTTGAAAAAATTCAAAAATATGAAAATCTGGTTTTAATGTATAGTTTCATCGAGCACTGACATAAGATGATGGTCAAAGAGGTTTGGAACCTTTGTTGCCTCCATTTCTCTAGAAAATGAAGATTTTATAATGGTAATTCCACTAATTTAGGCAAGATATGAAATTTTACTAAACTAAATGTTAAAAAATTATAATGATTCCTATATTTCATGAAAGAGAGTTTAGAATACGTTAATTCAAATGTAGAATGTGTTTTAAATTTTAAAACAAAAGTAAAGAGTATAAACTTCAGTATATAGAGCATTTACTAAAACTCAATATTTTAAGGGTTAACCCACGATTTTGAAAAAAAATATGAAAATCTGGTTTTAATGTATAGTTTCATCGAGCACTGACATAAGATGATGGTCAAAGAGGTTTGAACCTTTGTTGCCTCTATTTCTAGAAAATGAAGATTTTATAATGGTAATTCCACTAATTTAGGCAAGATATGAAATTTTACTAAACTAAATGTTAAAAAATTATAATGATTCCTATATTTCATGAAAGAGAGTTTAGAATACTTAATTCAAATGTAGAATGTGTTTTAAATTTTAAAACAAAAGTAAAGAGTATAAACTTCAGATATAGAGCATTTACCAAAACTCAATATTTTAGAGGGGTTAACCCACTGATTTTGAAAAAATTCAAAAATATGAAAATCTGGTTTTAATGTATAGTTTCATCGAGCACTGACATAAGATGATGGTCAAAGAGGTTTGGAACCTTTGTTGCCTCCATTTCTCTAGAAAATGAAGATTTTATAATGGTAATTCCACTAATTTAGGCAAGATATGAAATTTTACTAAACTAAATGTTAAAAAATTATAATGATTCCTATATTTCATGAAAGAGAGTTTAGAATACGTTAATTCAAATGTAGAATGTGTTTTAAATTTTAAAACAAAAGTAAAGAGTATAAACTTCAAGTATATAGAGCATTTACCAAAACTCAATATTTTGAGGGGTTAACCCACTGATTTTGAAAAAAATTCAAAAATATGAAAATCTGGTTTTAATGTATAGTTTCATCGAGCACTGACATAAGATGATGGTCAAAGAGGTTTGAACCTTTGTTGCCTCCATTTCTAGAAAATGAAGATTTTATAATGGTAATTCCACTAATTTAGGCAAGATATGAAATTTTACTAAACTAAATGTTAAAAATTATAATGATTCCTATATTTCATGAAAGAGAGTTTAGAATACGTTAATTCAAATGTAGAATGTGTTTTAAATTTTAAAACAAAAGTAAAGAGTATAAACTTCAGATATGAGAGCATTTAATTTAAAACTCAATATTTTGAAGGGTTAACCCACGGATTTTGAAAAAATTCAAAATATGAAAATCTGGTTTTAATGTATAGTTTCATCGAGCACTGACATAAGATGATGGTCAAAGAGGTTTGAACCTTTGTTGCCTCCATTTCTCTAGAAAATGAAGATTTTATAATGGTAATTCCACTAATTTAGGCAAGATATGAAATTTTACTAAACTAAATGTTAAAAAATTATAATGATTCCTATATTTCATGAAAGAGAGTTTAGAATACGTTAATTCAAATGTAGAATGTGTTTTAAAATTTTAAAACAAAAGTAAAGAGTATAAACTTCAGTATATAGAGCATTTACAGAAAACTCAATATTTTAGAAGAGGTTAACCCACGGATTTTGAAAAAATTCAAAAATATGAAAATCTGGTTTTAATGTATAGTTTCATCGAGCACTGACATAAGATGATGGTCAAAGAGGTTTGGAACCTTTGTTGCCTCCATTTCTCTAGAAAATGAAGATTTTATAATGGTAATTCCACTAATTTAGGCAGTATATGAAATTTTACTAAACTAAATGTTAAAAAATTATAATGATTCCTATATTTCATGAAAGAGAGTTTAGAATACGTTAATTCAAATGTAGAATGTGTTTTTAAATTTTAAAACAAAAGTAAAGAGTATAAACTTCAGTATATAGAGCATTTACCGAAAACTCAATATTTTAGAAGGGGTTAACCCACGGATTTTGAAAAAAATCAAAAATATGAAAATCTGGTTTTAATGTATAGTTTCATCGAGCACTGACATAAGATGATGGTCAAAGAGGTTTAGAACCTTTGTTGCCTCCATTTCTCTAGAAAATGAAGATTTTATAATGGTAATTCCACTAATTTAGGCAGTATATGAAATTTTACTAAACTAAATGTTAAAAAATTATAATGATTCCTATATTTCATGAAAGAGAGTTTAGAATACGTTAATTCAAATGTAGAATGTGTTTTTAAATTTTAAAACAAAAGTAAAGAGTATAAACTTCAGTATATAGAGCATTTACCTAAAACTCAATATTTTAGAAGGGGTTAACCCACGGATTTTGAAAAAATTCAAAATATGAAAATCTGGTTTTAATGTATAGTTTCATCGAGCACTGACATAAGATGATGGTCAAAGAGGTTTGGAACCTTTGTTGCCTCCATTTCTAGAAAATGAAGATTTTATAATGGTAATTCCACTAATTTAGGTAGATATGAAATTTTACTAAACTAAATGTTAAAAATTATAATGATTCCTATATTTCATGAAAGAGAGTTTAGAATACGTTAATTCAATGTAGAATGTGTTTTAAATTTTAAAACAAAAGTAAAGAGTATAAACTTCAGATATAGAGCATTTACCAAAACTCAATATTTTGTAGGGTTAACCCAATGATTTTGAAAAAAATTCAAAAATATGAAAATCTGGTTTTAATGTATAGTTTCATCGAGCACTGACATAAGATGATGGTCAAAGAGGTTTGAACCTTTGTTGCCTCCATTTCTCTAGAAAATGAAGATTTTATAATGGTAATTCCACTAATTTAGGTAGCAGATATGAAATTTTACTAAACTAAATGTTAAAAAATTATAATGATTCCTATATTTCATGAAAGAGAGTTTAGAATACGTTAATTCAAATGTAGAATGTGTTTTAAATTTTAAAACAAAAGTAAAGAGTATAAACTTCAGTATATGAGCATTTACCTAAAACTCAATATTTTGAAGGGTTAACCCACGGATTTTGAAAAAAAATCAAAAAAATGAAAATCTGGTTTTAATGTATAGTTTCATCGAGCACTGACATAAGATGATGGTCAAAGAGGTTTGAACCTTTGTTGCCTCCATTTCTCTAGAAAATGAAGATTTTATAATGGTAATTCCACTAATTTAGGCAGATATGAAATTTTACTAAACTAAATGTTAAAAAATTATAATGATTCCTATATTTCATGAAAGAGAGTTTAGAATACGTTAATTCAAATGTAGAATGTGTTTTTAAATTTTAAAACAAAAGTAAAGAGTATAAACTTCAGTATATAGAGCATTTACCGAAAACTCAATATTTTAGAAGGGTTAACCCAATGATTTTGAAAAAAATCAAAAATATGAAAATCTGGTTTTAATGTATAGTTTCATCGAGCACTGACATAAGATGATGGTCAAAGAGGTTTGGAACCTTTGTTGCTCCATTTCTAGAAAATGAAGATTTTATAATGGTAATTCCACTAATTTAGGCAAGATATGAAATTTTACTAAACTAAATGTTAAAAAATTATAATGATTCCTATATTTCATGAAAGAGAGTTTAGAATACGCTTAATTAAAATGTAGAATGTGTTTTAAATTTTAAAACAAAAGTAAAGAGTATAAATTCAGTATATAGAGCATTTACTTAAAACTCAATATTTTGTAGGGGTTAACCCAATGGATTTTGAAAAAAATAAAAATGAAAATCTGGTTTTAATGTATAGTTCATCGAGCACTGACATAAGATGATGGTCAAAGAGGTTTGAACCTTTGTTGCCTCATTTCTCTAGAAGATGAAGATGGTAATCGTGAAATTCAAAGGTAATAGATATAACTTTACTAAACTAAATTGTTATAATGATTCCTATATTCTTATGAAAGAGAGTTTAGAATATTATAATCAAATGTAGATGTGTTTTAAATTAAAAAAAAAAGTAAAGAGTATAAACTTCAAGATATGCAGCATTTAATGAAAACTCATATTTTGGAGGGTTAACCTGCTCTTGATTTTGAAAAATCTGAAAATATGAAAAATGTTGCTCTTTTAATGTATAGCTCTCAACGAGCACCGACATAAGATGATGGTCAAAGAGGTTGGAACCTCTACCTTGTATTCTTAGAAATGAAGATTTTATAATGGTAATTCCACTAATTTAGGCAAGATATGAAATTTTACCAAACTAAATGTTAAAAATTATAATGATTCTTATATTTCTATGAAAGAGAGCTTAGGAATACTATAATTCAAGGTAATGTGTTTTAAATTTAAAAACAAAAGCAAAGAGTATAAACTTAATAGATAGAGCATTTAACTTAAAACTCAATATTTTTAGGCGGGTTAACCCAATGGATCTTTAAAAAAATTGAAAAATATGAAAACTTGTTTTAATGTATAGTTCTCATCGAAGCACTGATATAAGATGATGGCCAAAGAGGTTTGGAAACCTTTGTTACTTCTAGAAAAATTGAAGATTTTATAATGTAATTCCACTTAATTTAGCAAAGATATGAAATTTTACTAAACTAAATGTTAAAAAATTATAATGATTCCTATATTTCCATGAAAGAGAGTTCTAGAATATTACAAATGTAGAATGTGTTTTTAAATTTTAAAACAAAAGTAAAGAGTATAAACTTCAAGATATGGTATAACCTAAAACTCAATATTTTGTAAGGGTTAACCTAATTTGATTTAAAAAAATCAAAAAATATGAAAATGTTGTTTTAATGTATACTTACTAGGCACTGACATAAGATGATGGCAAAGAGGTTTGAACCTTTGTTGCCTCTATTTCTCTAGAAAATGAAGATTTTATAATGGTAATTCCAACTAATTTAGGCAAGATGAAATTTTACTTAAACTAAATGTTAAAAATTATAATGATTCCTATATTTCTAAGAGAGAAGAAGAATACTGGAATTCAAGTTAGAATGTGGCTTTTAAATTTTAAAATAAAAGTAAAGAGTATAAACTAAAAGTATATGGTAGATTTATCAAAACTCAATATTTTGGAATGGTTAACCTAATGATTTTGAAAAAATTCTGAAAATATGGAAATCTGGTTTTAATGTATAATTATCGGTTAATTGACATAAGATGATGGTCAAAGAGGTTCAACCCTATTAAATTTCTATTTCAGAAAATGAAGATTCTAAAATGGTAAAATCCCACTAATTTAAAGTGATGAAATTTCACTACTAAATGTTAAAAATTATAATGATTCCTATATTTCATGAAAGAGAGTTTGATTACTATAATCTAAGTGAGAATGGTTTTAAATTTTAAAACAAAGTAAAGAGTATAAACTCTGTAAGATATGAGCATTTACTCAAAACTCATTATTTTGGTATGGGTTAACCTACTTGATTTTAAAAAATTGAAAAAATATGAAAATGTTGTTTTAATGTATAGCCTAATGAAGCATTGACATAAGATGATGGTCAAAGAGGTTTGGAACCTTGTTGTTCTATTTCTCTAAAATGAAGATTTTAAAAGGTAATTCCACCTTAATTTAGGGCAAAGATATGAAATCTGATTAAACTAAATGTTAAAAAATTATAATGATTCCTATATTTCCTTGAAAGAGAGTTTAGGAATACTATAATTCAAATGTAGAAATGTGTTTTAAAACATAAGTAAAGAGTATAAACTTGGTATATATACATTTAATGCAACTTCAATATTTTGTGAGTGGTTAACTCAATGGATTTTGAAAAAATTGCAAAAGGAAATGTTGTTTTAATGTATAGTTTCTACGAGCACTGATATAAGATGATGGTCAAAGAGGTTTGAACCTTTGTTGCCTTCTATTCTCTAGAAAATGAAGATTTTAATGGTAATCCTACCTAATTTTAGGCAAAGATATGAAATTTTACTTAAACTAAATGTTAAAAAATTATAATGATTCCTTTATATTTTGTGAAAGAGTTATTAGTTACTATAATCTAAGGGCATGTGTTTTAAATCTTTTAAAACAAAAGTAAGATATAAACTCTGTGTATAAGATTTCCATCAAAACTCCACATTTGTGGGCCTACAAGTTCTAATGGATTTTGAAAAAATTGAAAATATGAAAATGTTGTTTTAATGTGGTGACAAGCCACCGAAAGTAATTGATATAAGATGACACAAAGAGGTTTGAACCTCGTTGCCTCTATTTCTAGAAAATGAAGATTCTTTATAATGGTAATTCCACAAATTTAAAGTAGACATGAAATTGTACTTAAACTAAATAATGATTCCTATATTCTTATGAAAAGAGATTAGAATACTTTAATCTAAATGTGAATGTGTTTCAAACTTAAAACAAGCAGAGAGTATAAATCTAGATATGGAGCATTTAATTTTAAAACTAATACTTTGGTATGGGTTAATCCTACTTGATTTTGAAAAACTGGAAAAATATGAAAATGCTAATTGAATGGTAGCCCATCGAGAGCACTGACATAAGATGATTCAATGAGATATTTGGAACCTTTAAGGGTTCTCATTCTCTAGGAAAATGTAAGATTCTATAATAAGTAATCCAACTAATTTAGGCAAGATATGAAATCTACTAAACTAAATGTTAAAAAATTATAAATGACCTGGTTCATTCTATGAGAGTTTAGTAAAGGTTAATCCGGCGTAGAATGTGCTTTTAACCTTTAAACAAAAGAAAATATATAAACCCCGTGATATGAGCATTTCGTACTCTAAAACTCAACATTTTGTGGAGGGTTAACCTAACGATTTTGAAAAAAAAAACTGGAAAAATATGGAAAATGGTGTTTTTAATGTATAGCTCCCCATCGAAAGCACTGACATAAGATGGATGGTCAAAGAGGCTTTGGAACCTTTGTTGCCCCACTGGAAAATGAAGATTCTTGAATGGTAATCCCACTAATTTAGGGCAGATATGAAATTCTACAACTAAATGTTAAAAAAAATTATAATGATTCCTATATTTCCATGTAAAAGAGAGCTTTAGAATACTATAATTCATGTAGAATGTGTTTTAAATTTTAAACAAAAGTAAAGAGTATAAACTCCCAGTAAATAGAGCACCACTGTAAAACTCAATATCTTTTAAGGGGTTAAATCCTAATGATTTGAAAAAAATTGAAAAATATGAAAATATGTTTAATGTATACTCACTGAGCACTGACATAAGATGATGGCCAAAGAGGTGTCCCTCCTGTTGCCTCCATTCTCTATAGAAAATGAAGATTTTATAAAGGTAACTCCACTAATTTATATAAAGATATGAAATTCCTTTTACTTTAAACTAAATGTTAAAAAATCTATAATGATTCCTATATTCTGGGTGAAAAGAGAGCTTAGAAGGCCATGACCCAATGTAGAATGCAGTTTCTGAAAATTTTAAAACAAAAGAAAGAGTATAAACTTCAAGATACAGAGCATTTCAATGGGTAAAACTTCCATATTTTGTGGTAAGCACCCCATTTGATTTTAAAAAAAATTAAAAGTAAGGAAATGTTGTTTTAATGTATATAGGCTCTATGAAAACTGATATAAGATGATGGCCATGGTTTGGAACCTTTGTTGCTTCTATTTCTATAGAAAATGAAGATTTTATAATGGTAATTCCACTAATTTTAAAGTGATATGAAATTCTTACTAAACTATAACCTACTGATTTTGGAAAATTTTCTTAAAATTTAAAAAATGGCGTCTTTACATTATAGTTCTATGAGAAATCCACATAAGATGATGATGGTGGAAAGAGGTTAGGAACCTGCTGCCTCTGGCTCTCTATAGAAAATGAAGATCTTTATAATTTAATCCCACTAATTTATGCAAAGATATGAAAATTTTACTAAAACTGTAATGTTAAAAAATTATAATGATTCCTAATACCTTGAAAGAATCAATACTAATCTAAAATGTATAATGCGTTTTTATTTTTTGAAAAAATGTGAAGAGTATAACTTTAAAGAGAGCATTTAATCAAAACTCAATATTTTAGAGTGTAAACCTACTGATTTTAAAAAAAAAAATTTAAAATCTGGTTTTAATCTTATGGCTCTACAGAGAGGTCAAGATAAGACATGGTTTCTATTAACCATGCTGCTTAGATTCTATAGAAAAAGGAAGATTTTATCATTTTAATTCCACTAATTTATGCAGATATGAAATTTTACTAAACCAAATGTTTAAAAAAATTATAATGGGATTCCTATACCTAGAAAGAGTTTAGACCCATGAATTCAATGTAAAATGGGGTTTGATTTTTTTAAAAAACAAGTATATAAACTTTAGTATGTATGAGCTATTAAATCAAAACTAAATATCTTGTATGTAAACTCTAATGGATTCTGAAAAATCTCTAAAAATTTAAAAAATCTGATTTTTTTTTAATTTTATAGTTCTTACAGAGCACTAATAAGATGATGGCCAAAGAGGTTGTAACCTCGGGTTGCCTCCGCTGCTTCCATAGAAAAGATGATCTTTATAATTTTAACCTTAATTAATCTAAAGTAAAGATATGAAATCTTTATAAACTAAATGTTAAAAAATCTAGAATGATTTCTATACCATGGTAAGAGTTTACAATTTACTGGGTTAAACGTATAAGGTTTTGATTCTTTCTTTATATACAAACCTTTAGGTATACAGAATCCCGCATTTCAAAAAACTCAATAATTTGGCGGGTTACGGATCTTTGAAAAACTTTCAAAAATATGAAAATCTGGTCTTTAATGTATACTTTCATAGTAAAATAATAACATAAGATGATGGTCAAAGAGGGCTCTAGAACCTTGGCTTGCCTCCCGCTTCTATAAAATGAAGATTCTATAATTTTAATTCCACTAATTTGGCAGAAGATATAAATTCCTTTTACTAAATCCACACATTAAAAAATAAAATGATTCCTATACTTATGAAAAGAGTTTAGGTTTACTAATTAAATTCTAGTAGCTGTAAGCCGGATTTTAAAAAAAAGTAAAGAGGATAAACTCTAAAGATACAGAATAACAAAAAAACTCCACATTTTATAAGGGGTTAACCCAAGGATTTCGGAAAATTTCAAAAATTCCAGAATCTGGCTCAATGTATAAATGAATAGAGAATTCAATATAAGATCAAGATGGTTAAAGAGGTTTTAAAACCTCAAGTTGCCTGGCTTCTAAAGAAAATGAA
>JAEACV010000510.1:0-10488 GCA_016432835.1 Brassica nigra
ACAAAATATGTAGGTTTAATTCCCTATGAAAATACATTTCTTGAATCTTCGCTAACAAGCCTTAGTTGAAGTTTATACTTTTGGTGTTACAAAAATTCTAACCACATTCCCTACTTTTATTAATGTATTGTAAACTCTCTTTTATGGTTCTATGGCATCATTCTAATTTTTTAATAATTAATTTAGTAAACTCCATATATTGTTTCTAAATTAGTGGATCAACCACTCTAAAATCATAAATAACTAGAGAAATGGGACAACAAACGTTCCAAACCTCTTTGACCATCCTATATGTCAATGGAGGATGAAAATATGCCATAAAACACATGTGATATTTTTTTTTTAATTTTACTCAAAATATGTAGGTTTACCCTATGAAAATATTGAATTTTTTTATAAATGCCCTATATAGTGAAGCTTATACTCTTTGGTGTTGCTTAAAATTTCTAACCACATTCTACATTTTATTAATGTATTAAACTCTCTTTATGGTTCATGGGCATCATTCTAATTTTTTATAATTAATTTAGTAAACTCCATATATTGCTTAAATTAGTGGACTAACCACTCTAAAATCATTAATAACTAGAGAAATGGAGACAACAAACGTTCCAAACCTCTTTGACCATCATTATATATCAATGGAGGATGTATTCCCTAAAACAATATTGTCATATTTTTTAATTTTACTCAAAATATGTAGGTTTACCCCCATGAAAATATTGAATTTTTCATTAAATGCTCTATATAGTGGAAGCTTATACTCTTTGGTGTTGCTTAAAAATTTCTAACCACATTCTACTTTTATTAATGTATTCTAAACTCTCTTTATGGTTCATGGGCATCATTCTACTTTTTTATAATTAATTTAGTAAACTCCATATATTGCTTAAATTAGTGGACTAAACCACTCTAAAATCATAAATAACTAGAGAAATGGAGACAACAAACGTTCCAAACCTCTTTGACCATCATTATATGTCAATGGAGGATGCAAATATTCCTAAAACAATATTGTCATATTTTTTTAATTTTACTCAAAATATGTAGGTTTACCCCTATGAAAATATTGAATTTTCGTCTAAATGCTCTATATAGTGAAGCTTATACCTTTGGTGTTGCTTAAAAATTTCTAACCACATTCTACATTTTATTAATGTATTCTAAACTCTTTTATGGTTCATGGCATCATTCTAATTTTTTATAATTAATTTAGTAAAACTCCATATATTGCTTAAATTAGTGGACTAACCATCCTAAAATCTTTAATAACTAGAGAAATGGAGACAACAAACGTTCCAAACCTCTTTGACCATCATTATATATCAATGGAGGATGCAAATATGCCTAAAACAATATTGTCATATTTTTTTAATTTTACTCAAAATATGTAGGTTTACCCTATGAAAATATTGAATTTTTTTAAAAATGCTCTATATAGTGAAGCTTATACTCTTTGGTGTTGCTTAAAAATTTCTAACCACATTCTACATTTTATTAATGTATTCTAAACTCTCTTTATGGTTCATGGGCATCATTCTAATTTTTTTATAATTAATTTAGTAAAACTCCATATATTGCTTAAATTAGTGGACTAACCACTCTAAAATCATAAATAACTAGAGAAATGGAGACAACAAACGTTCCAAACCTCTTTGACCATCATTATATATCAATGGAGGATGCAAATATGCCCTAAAACAATATTGTCATATTTTTTTAATTTTACTCAAAATATGTAGGTTTACCCCTATGAAAATATTGAATTTTCTTTAAATGCTCTATATAGTGAAGCTTATACTCTTGGTGTTGCTTAAAAATTTCTAACCACATTCTACATTTTTATTAATGTATTCTAAACTCCCTTTATGGTTCATGGGCATCATTCTAATTTTTTTATAATTAATTTAGTAAAACTCCATATATTGCTTAAATTAGTGGACTAACCACTCTAAAATCATAATAACTAGAGAAATGGAGACAACAAACGTTCCAAACCTCTTTGACCATCATTATATATCAATGGAGGATGCAAATATGCCCTAAAACAATATTGTCATATTTTTTTAATTTTACTCAAAATATGTAGGTTTACCCCTATGAAAATATTGAATTTTTCGCTAAATGCTCTATATAGTGAAGCTTATACTCTTTGGTGTTGCTTAAAAATTTCTAACCACATTCTACTTTTATTAATGTATTCTAAACTCTCTTTTATGGTTCATGGGCATCATTCTAATTTTTTTATAATTAATTTAGTAAAACTCCATATATTGCTTAAATTAGTGGACTAACCACTCTAAAATCATTAATAACTAGAGAAATGGAGACAACAAACGTTCCAAACCTCTTTGACCATCATTATATATCAATGGAGGCTGCAAATATGCCATAAAACAATATTGTCATATTTTTTAATTTTACTCAAAATATGTAGGTTTACCCCTATGAAAATATTGAATTTTTCAAAATGCTCTATATAGCTTATACTCTTTGGTGTTGCTTAAAAATTTCTAACCACATTCTACATTTTTATTAATGTATTCTAAACTCTTTTATGGTTCATGGGCATCATTCTAATTTTTTTTAATTAATTTAGTAAAACTCCATATATTGCTTAAATTAGTGGACTAACCACTCTAAAATCATAAATAACTAGAGAAATGGAGACAACAAACGTTCCAAACCTCTTTGACCATCATTATATGTCAATGGAGGATGCAAATATGCCCTAAAACAATATTGTCATATTTTTTAATTTTACTCAAAATATGTAGGTTTACCCCTATGAAAATATTGAATTTTTCGTAAATGCTCTATATAGTGAAGCTTATACTCTTTGGTGTTGCTTAAAAATTTCTAACCACATTCTACGTTTTTATTAATGTATTCTAAACTCTCTTTATTGTTCATGGACATCATTCTAATTTTTTTATAATTAATTTACTAAAACTCCATATATTGCTTAAATTAGTGGACTAACCACTCTAAAATCATTAATAACTAGAGAAATGGAGACAACAAACGTTCCAAACCTCTTTGACCATCATTATATATCAAAGGAGGATGCAAATATGCCCTAAAACAATATTGTCATATTTTTTTAATTTTACTCAAAATATGTAGGTTTACCCCTATGAAAATATTGAATTTTTCGTTAAATGCTCTATATAGTGAAGCTTATACTCTTTGGTGTTGCTTAAAAATTTCTAACCACATTCTACATTTTTATTAATGTATTCTAAACTCTCTTTTATGGTTCATGGGCATCATTCTAATTTTTTTATAATTAATTTAGTAAAACTCCATATATTGCTTAAATTAGTGGACTAACCACTCTAAAATCATAAATAACTAGAGAAATGGAGACAACAAACGTTCCAAACCTCTTTGACCATCATTATATATCAATGGAGGATGCAAATATGCCCTAAAACAATATTGTCATATTTTTTAATTTTACTCAAAATATGTAGGTTTACCCCTATGAAAATATTGAATTTTTCGTTAAATGCTCTATATAGTGAAGCTTATACTCTTTGGTGTTGCTTAAAAATTTCTAACCACATTCTACATTTTTATTAATGTATTCTAAACTCTCTTTATGGTTCGTGGGCATCATTCTAATTTTTTTATAATTAATTTAGTAAAACTCCATATATTGCTTAAATTAGTGGACTAACCACTCTAAAATCATTAATAACTAGAGAAATGGAGACAACAAACGTTCCAAACCTCTTTGACCATCATTATATATCAATGGAGGATGCAAATATGCCCTAAAACAATATTGTCATATTTTTTTAATTTTACTCAAAATATGTAGTTTTACCCTCTATATAAAGCTTAACTCGCTAAATTTTCTTTTACATGTATTATAAACTCTCTTTTATGGTTCATGGGCATCATTCTAATTTATAATTAATTTAGTAAAACTCCATATATTGCTTAAATTAATAACCACTCTAAAATCATAAATAACTAGAGAAATGGAGACAACAAACGTTCCAAACCTCTTTGACCATCATTATATCAATGGAGGATGCAAATATGCCCTAAAACAATATTGTCATATTTTTTTAATTTTACTCAAAATATGTAGGTTTACCCCTATGAAAATATTGAATTTTCTTTAAATGCTCTATATAGTGAAGCTTATACTTTTGGTGTTGCTTAAAAATTTCTAACCACATTCTACATTTTTATTAATGTATTCTAAACTCTCTTTATGGTTCATGGGCATCATTCTAATTTTTTTATAATTAATTTAGTAAAACTCCATATATTGCTTAAATTAGTGGACTAACCACTCTAAAATCATAAATAACTAGAGAAATGGAGACAACAAACGTTCCAAACCTCTTTGACCATCATTATATATCAATGGAGGATGCAAATATGCCCTAAAACAATATTGTCATATTTTTTAATTTTACTCAAAATATGTAGGTTTACCCCTATGAAAATATTGAATTTTTCGTTAAATGCTCTATATAGTGAAGCTTATACTCTTTGGTGTTGCTTAAAAATTTCTAACCACATTCTACATTTTTATTAATGTATTCTAAACTCTCTTTATGGTTCGTGGGCATCATTCTAATTTTTTTATAATTAATTTAGTAAAACTCCATATATTGCTTAAATTAGTGGACTAACCACTCTAAAATCATAAATAACTAGAGAAATGGAGACAACAAACGTTCCAAACCTCTTTGACCATCATTATATATCAATGGAGGATGCAAATATGCCCTAAAACAATATTGTCATATTTTTTTAATTTTACTCAAAATATGTAGGTTTACCCCTATGAAAATATTGAATTTTTCGTTAAATGCTCTATATAGTGAAGCTTATACTCTTTGGTGTTGCTTAAAAATTTCTAACCACATTCTACATTTTTATTAATGTATTCTAAACTCTCTTTTATGGTTCATGGGCATCATTCTAATTTTTTTATAATTAATTTAGTAAAACTCCATATATTGCTTAAATTAGTGGACTAACCACTCTAAAATCATAAATAACTAGAGAAATGGAGACAACAAACGTTCCAAACCTCTTTGACCATCATTATATATCAATGGAGGATGCAAATATGCCCTAAAACAATATTGTCATATTTTTTAATTTTACTCAAAATATGTAGGTTTACCCCTATGAAAATATTGAATTTTTCGTTAAATGCTCTATATAGTGAAGCTTATACTCTTTGGTGTTGCTTAAAAATTTCTAACCACATTCTACATTTTTATTAATGTATTCTAAACTCTCTTTTATGGTTCATGGGCATCATTCTAATTTTTTTATAATTAATTTAGTAAAACTCCATATATTGCTTAAATTAGTGGACTAACCACTCTAAAATCATAAATAACTAGAGAAATGGAGACAACAAACGTTCCAAACCTCTTTGACCATCATTATATATCAATGGAGGATGCAAATATGCCCTAAAACAATATTGTCATATTTTTTAATTTTACTCAAAATATGTAGGTTTACCCCTATGAAAATATTGAATTTTTCGTTAAATGCTCTATATAGTGAAGCTTATACTCTTTGGTGTTGCTTAAAAATTTCTAACCACATTCTACATTTTTATTAATGTATTCTAAACTCTCTTTTATGGTTCATGGGCATCATTCTAATTTTTTTATAATTAATTCAGTAAAACTCCATATATTGCTTAAATTAGTGGACTAACCACTCTAAAATCATAAATAACTAGAGAAATGGAGACAACAAACGTTCCAAACCTCTTTGACCATCATTATATGTCAATGGAGGATGCAAATATGCCCTAAAACAATATTGTCATATTTTTTTAATTTTACTCAAAATATGTAGGTTTACCCCTATGAAAATATTGAATTTTTCGTTAAATGCTCTATATAGTGAAGCTTATACTCTGGTGTTGCTTAAAAATTTCTAACCACATTCTACATTTTTATAATGTATTCTAAACTCTCTTTTATGGTTCATGGGCATCATTCTAAGTTTTTTTAATTAATTTAGTAAAACTCCATATATTGCTTAAATTAGTGGACTAACCACTCTAAAATCATAAATAACTAGAGAAATGGAGACAACAAACGTTCCAAACCTCTTTGACCATCATTATATGTCAATGGAGGATGAAAATATGCACTAAAACAATATTGTATATTTTTTTAATTTTACTCAAAATATTGTGTTGAAGTCTTACCATACTCTTAAAATCATTAATAAATCAGAAATGCAGACAAATAAAACGCTCCAAATTCCCTTGACCACTCAATATATATCAAAGAAAGAGGATGCAATATGACCCTAAAAAAATATTATCCTCTTCAATATTTCTTTTTTTAATTTTACTCCAAAATATGTAGGTTTACCCCTAATGAAAATATTGAATCTTTTTCAATGTCTATATAGTGCTTTTATAATTTTGGTGTTGTTTAAAAAATTTCTAACTACATTTCTCAGTTTTTTTAATGTATTCTAAACTCTCTTTTATGGTTCATGGGCATTCTAATTTTTTACAATTAATTATAAAACTCCATTATTTTAAATTTATGGACTAACCACTTTAAAATCATAAATAATTCAGAGAAATGGAGATAACAACGTTCCAAAACCCTTTGACCATCCTATATGTCAAATTGGGATGCAAATATAAATACCAAAAAACAATATTGTGATAATTTTTTAATTTTACCTAAAATATGTAGGTTTTATTCCATGAAAATATTGAATTTTTTTCAAGTAAATGCCTCTATATATGCTTATACCTTTGGTGTTGCTTAAAATTTCAAACTCACATTCTACATTTTTTTATTAATGTATTCTAAACTCTCTTTATGGTCATGGGCATCATTCTAATTTTTTTTATAATTAATTTAGTAAAACTCCATATATTGCTTAAATTATGGACTAACCACTCTAAAATCCATTAATAAATTCTAGAGAAATGGAGACAAATAAACACGTCCAAACCTCTTTGACCATCATTATATGTCAAAGGAGGATGCAAATATGCCCTAAACAATATTGTCATTTTTTTAATTTTACTCAAAATATGTAGGTTTACCCCTATGAAAATATTGAATTTTTCATAAATGCTCTATATATGAAGCTTATACTTTTGTGCTGTTTTAAAAAATTTATAACTACATCTAACTTTTTATTAATGTATTCTAAAACCTCTTTTATGGTTCATGGGCATCATTCTAATTTTTTTATAATTAATTTTAGTAAAACTATATATTATAAATTAAATGGACTAAATAATTTAAAAATTATTAATAACTAGAGAAATGGAGACAATAACGTTCCAAATCTCTTTGACCATCCTTATATGTCAAAGAGGATGCAAATATGCCTAAAAAACATTGTCATATTTTAATTTTATCCCAAAAAATATGGAGGGTTTACCCTAAGTAAAATATTGAATTTTCATAATGCCCTATATAGTTGAAGTCTATATACTTTAAAGGCTGTACTCTAACTAGACCTACATTTCAATATAATTGCATTCTAAACTTCTTTGCATTCATGGCAATTCAATTTTCTAATAATTTAGTAAAACTCCATATATTGCTTAAATTAGTGGACTAATCTCCTCTAAAATCATTAATAACTATGAAATGGAGATAAATAAACGTTCCAAACCTCTCTCTCACCATCATTATATATCAAAGGAGGATGCAAATATGCCCTAAAACAATATTTTCATATTTTAATTTTACTCCAAAATATGTAGGTTTACTCCTACAAAATATTGAATTTCAAGTAAATGTTCATATGCGGAATTTATAATTTTCATGCTTTCTAAAAAATTTATAAACTACATCTTTGCTTTTATTAATGTAATCTAAACTCTTCTTTTAGGATTCTATGGGCATCACCTTAATTTTATAACTAATCAGTAAAACAACATATATCATTAAAATTAATGGACTAAAACACTCCTAAAATTATTAATAACTATATAAAATGGAGATAAAAAATGTTCCAAACCCCACCACTTTCATTATATAATGAGGATGCAACATGCCCTAAAAAACAAATATTGTCATATTTTTTAATTTTACTCCAAAATATGTAGGTTTAATTCCTATGAAATATTGAATTTTTTTGCTAAATGCCTATGTTGATTCTTATAATTTTGGTGTCATTTAAAAAATTTCTGAACTACATTCAATGTTTTATTAATGTATTATAAACTTTCTTTTAATTTCATGGCATCATTCAATTTTTTTTATAATTAATTTAGTAAAACTCCATATATCAGTTTTAAATTAGTGGACTAACCACTCTAAAATCATTAATAACTTTTAGAAATGGAGATAACAAATGTCCAAAACCTCTTTGGATAACTTTATATGTCAATGAGGATGCAATATACCCTAAAACAATATTGTTTTCAGTATTTTTTTTAATTTTACTCCAAAATATGTGGTTTACCCCTATGAAAATATTTGAATTTTTCTAAATGTTCCATGAAGTAGCTTTATAATTTCTGTAGTGCTTAAAATTCTAACTCATTCTACATTTTATTAATGTATTGTAAACCCTTTATGGTTCATGGGCACTTCATTCCACTTTTAATAATTAATTTAGTAAAACCTATATATTGCTTAAATTAGTGGATTAATCCACTCTAAAAATCTATAAATAACTAGAGAAATGGAGACAAAAACGCTCCAAACCTTAATTCTACTCATCCTATGCAGGAGACGCAAATATATTTTAAAACAATATTACAGATTTTTTTAATCTTACTCCAAAATATGGGTTTACTCCCTATGAAAATATTGAATTTTCAAGCCCAATATAAAGGAAGCTTTATACCTTTGGCATTTTGCTTAAAAATTTCTAACTACATTCAATGTTTTATTGAATGTATTCTAAACTCTTCTTTTAATTTTCTAAGGCATCATTCTAATTTATTTATAATTAATTTAGTAAAACCCATTATTTTTCTAAATTAGGTGACGAACCCACTCTAAAACACACAACTCAAAATGGAGACACAATGCCTCTAAACCCTTTCTAACATTACATGTCAATGAGGATGCAAATATGCCCTAAAACAATATTGCTATATTTTTTAATTTTACTCAAAATATGTAGGTTTACTCCCTATGAAAATATTGAACTTTTCGCTAAAATGCTCTATATAGTAGCTGCAATACTTTGGTGTGCTTAAAAATTTATAACCACATTCTAATTTTTATTAATGTAATCTTAAACTCCTTTTATGGTCTATGGGCATCATTCTAATTTTTTTTATAATTAATTTAGTAAAACTCCATATATTGCTTAAATTAATGGATCTAAACAGCAAAACACCAGGAGAAATGGAGATAAAAATGTTCCAAACCCTCTTCACTATCCCTTATATGTCAATGGAGGATGCAAATATACCCCTAAAACAATATTGTTATATTTTTTTAATTTTATCTAAAATATGCTTCATCCCCTATGAAAATATTGAATTTTTCAAGCAAATGCCTTTACATATAGAAGCCGATACTCTTCGCGTTGCTTAAAAATTTCTAACTACATCTAATTTTTTGTCAGTATTCTAAACTCTTTAATGGTTCAATGGGCATCATTCTAATTTTTTTATAACTAATTTTAGTAAAACAAATATATATTGCTAAAACTAATGGATCAAAATGACCTTAAAACTATTTACTAACTTATGAAATTAGACAATAAATGTTCCAAAACCCTTGACCATATCATTATATGTCGAATGAGGATTTAAATATCTCTAAAAATAATATTGTTACATTTTTTTTAATTTTACTCCAAAATAGTGGTTTACCCCTACAAAATATTGAATTTCTAAATGCCCTATATAGCAGTTTATATACTTTCGTGTTGCTTAAAATTCTAAATCCACATTCTACATTTTTATTAATGTATTCTAAACTCTTTTATGGTCTAAGCATCATTCTGAATTTTTTTACAATACTTTAGTAAAACCTACATTTTTAAATTAGTGGACTAACTTCACTGGTAAATCATTAATAATGTGAAATGGAGACAACAAACGTTCCAAACCTCTTTCACCATCAATATTATATATCAAAGGAGGATAAATATGCCCTAAAACAATATTTCTTAATATTTTTTTAATTTTACTCCAAAAATATGTGTGCCTACCCTATGAAAATATTGAATTTTTCATTAAACGTCTATATAGTGAAGCTTTCTATACCTTTTGGTTGCTTTAAAAATTTATAACTACATCTTTAAGTTTATTAATCGTAACTAAACTCTTTATGGTCATGGGCATCATTCTAATTTTTACAACCAATTTAGTAAAACTCCATATATGCTTCTAAATTAACGGACTAAAACACCTAAATCAAAACTGTAGTGGAAATGGAGGAACACAACTGCTGAGTCCTCTTTGACCATCATTATATAATAAAGGAGGACGAAAATATGCCCTAAAACAATATTGTTACATTTTTTAATTTTACTCAAAAT
>JAEACV010000014.1:0-24484 GCA_016432835.1 Brassica nigra
TTCTAACTTTTACCAATTACTTTAATAAAACTTCATATACTGCTTTAATTAATATAATGGACTAACCATAAAATCTCTATTGTTTAAAGATACATAGACAAAAAAGGTTCCAAACCTCTTTAACCATCATCGTATTAGTAAAGAATGCAAATATTCATTAAACAAATAATGTCATATTTTTTATTTTTCAAAATTTGTGGGTTAACAACCCTACAAAAAACATTGAATTTTCGGTAAATATTCTAAATAATGAAATTTATACTCTTTAGTGTTGTTTAAAAATTTCTATCCATATCCTATTTTATATTAGTGTATTCTAAACATTCTTTCATGGTATATGAGCATCATTTCTAACTTTTACCAATTACTTTAATAAAACTTCATATATTGCTTAAATTAATGGACTCACCACTATAAAATCTCTATTGTTTAAAGATACAAAGACAATAAAGGTTCCAAACCTCTTTAACCATCATCAGATGTTAGTAAAGAATGCAAATATTCATTAAACAAATATTGTCATATTTTTTATTTTTCTCAAAATTTGTGGGTTAACCCCACAAAAACATTGAATTTTCGGTAAATATTCTAAATAATGAAATTTATATTCTTTGTGTTGTTTAAAAATTTCAATCCATATCCTATTTTATATTAGTGTATTCTAAACATTTTTTCATGTTATATGAGCATCATTTCTAACTTTTACCAATTACTTTAATAAAACTTCATATAATCGCTTAATTAATGGACTAACGACTATAAAATCTCTATTGTTTAAAGATATAAAGACAATAGAGGTTCCAAACCTCTTTAACCATCATCTATGTTAGTAAAGAATGCAAATATTCATTAAACAAATATTGTCGTATTTTTTTATTTTTCTCAAAATTTGTGGGTTAACCTCACAAAACATTGAATTTTCTGTAAATGTTCTAAATAATGAAATTTATAATTTTAGTGTTGTTTAAATATTTCTAACCATATCCTATTTTATATTAGTGTATTCTAAACAATCTTTCATGGTATATGAGCATCATTTCTAACTTTTACCAATTACTTTAATAAAACTTCATATATTGCTTAAATTAATGGACTCACCACTATAAAATCTCTATTGTTTAAAGATACAAAGACAATAAAGGTTCCAAACCTCTTTAACCATCATCGATGTTAGTAAAGAATGCAAATATTCATTAAACAAATATTGTCATATTTTTATTTTTTCAAAATTGTGGGTTAACCCCACAAAAAACATTGAATTTTCTAAGAATGTTCTAAATAATGAAATTTATACTTTAGTGTTGTTTAAATATTTCTAACCATATCCTATTTTATATTAGTGTATTCTAAACATTCTTTCATGGTATATGAGCATCATTTCTAACTTTTACCAATTTTTAATAAAATTTCATATATTGCTTAAATTAATAACTAACCACTATAAAATCTCTATTGTTTAAAGATACAAAGACAATAAAGGTTCCAAACCTCTTTAACCATCATCGTATGTTAGTAAAGAATGCAAATATTCATTAAACAAATAATGTCATATTTTATTTTTCTCAAAATTTGTGGGTTAACCCTACAAACATTGAATTTTTCTAAATATTCTAAATAATGAAATTTATATTTAGTGTTGTTTAAAAATTTCAATCCATATCCTATTTTATATTAGTGTATTCTAAACATTCTTTCATGTTATATGAGCATCATTTCTAACTTTTACCAATTACTTTAATAAAACTTCATATACTGCTTTTAATTAATGGACTAACCACTATAAAATCTCTATTGTTTAAAGATACAAAGACAATAAAGGTTCCAAACCTCTTTAACCATCATCGTATGTTAGTAAAGAATGCAAATATTCATTAAACAAATATTGTCATATTTTTTATTTTTTCTCAAAATTTGTGGGTTAACCCCTACAAAAACATTGAATTTTTCGGTAAATATTCTAAATAATGAAATTTATACTTTTAGTGTTGTTTAAAAATTTCTATCCATATCCTATTTTATATTAGTGTATTCTAAACTTTCTTTCATGGTATATGAGCATCATTTCTAACTTTTACCAATTACTTTAATAAAATATATTGCTTAAATTAATGGACTCACCACTGTAAAATCTCTATTGTTTAAAGATACAAAGACAATAAAGGTTCCAAACCTCTTTAACCATCATCGTATGTTAGTAAAGAATGCAAATATTCATTAAACAAATATTGTCATATTTTTTTTTTTTTTCTCAAAATTTGTGGGTTAACCCCTACAAAACATTGAATTTTCTAAATATTCTAAATAATGAAATTTATACTTTAGTGTTGTTTAAATATTTCTAACCATATCCTATTTTATATTAGTGTATTCTAAACATTCTTTCATGGTATATGAGCATCATTTCTAACTTTTACCAATTACTTTAATAAAACTTCATATAGCTTAATTAATGGACTAACGACTATAAAATCTCTATTGTTTAAAGATACAAAGACAATAATGGTTCCAAACCTTTTAACCATCATCGATGTTAGTAAAGAATGCAAATATTCATTAAACAAATATTGTCATATTTTTATTTTTCTCAAAATTTTGGGTTATTCCCTACAAAAAACATTGAATTTTTTCGGAAATGTTCTAAATAATGAAATTTATACTCTTTTAGTGTTGTTTAAATATTTCTAACCATATCCTATTTTATATTAGTGTATTCTAAACATTCTTTCATGGTATATGAGCATCATTTCTAACTTTTACCAATTACTTTAATAAAACTTACATTGCTACATTAATGGACTAACCACTATAAAATCTCTATTGTTTAAAGATACAAAGACAATAAAGGTTCCAAACCTCTTTAACCATCATCGTTAGTAAAGAATGCAAATATTCATTAAAAAATATTGTCAGATTTTAATTTTTCTCAAAATTTGTGGGTTAACCCTACAAAACATTGAATTTTTCGTAAATGTTCTAAATAATGAAATTTATAATTTTTGTTGTTTAAATATTTCTAACCATATCCTATTTTATATTAGTGTATTCTAAACATCTTTCATGGTATGAGCATCATTTCTAACTTTTACCAATTACTTTAATAAAACTTCATATACGTTTTAATTAATGACTAAATTATAAAATCTCTATTGTTTAAAGATACAAAGACAATAAAGGTTCCAAACTTTAACCATCATCAGATGTTAGTAAAGAATGCAAATATTCATTAAACAAATATTGTCATATTTTTATTTTTCTCAAAATTTGTGGGTTAACCCTACAAAACATTGAATTTTCAGAATGTTCTAAATAATGAAATTTATTCTTTAGTTGTTTTTAAATATTTCTAACCATATCCTATTTTATATTAGTGTATTCTAAACATTTTTCATGTTATATGAGCATCATTTCTAACTTTTACCAATTACTTTAATAAAACTTCATATATCGCTTAATTAATGACTAACCACTATAAAATCTCTATTGTTTAAAGATACAAAGACAATAAAGGTTCCAAACCTCTTTAACCATCATCAGATGTTAGTAAAGAATGCAAATATTCATTAAACAAATATTGTCATATTTTTTTATTTTTCTCAAAATTTTGTGGGTTAACCCCTCAAAATCATTGAATTTTCTAGAATATTCTAAATAATGAAATTTATATTCTTTCGTTGTTTAAAAAAATTTCTAATCCATATCCTATTTTATATTATATTCTAAACATTTTTTCATGTATATGAGCATCATTTCTAACTTTTACCAATTACTTTAATAAAAACTTCATATACCGCTTTAATTAATATAAATTAAAATTTTCGTAAATATTCTAAATAAATTAAATTATAATCTTTAGTTGTTAGTTTAAAAATTTCATCCATATCCTATTTTATATTAGTGTATTCTAAACATTCTTTTCATGGTATATGAGCATCATTTTCTAACTTTACCAATTATTTTAATAAAATTTCATATTGCTTAAATTAATGTAATTAACCAATTATAAATTCCTATTGTTTAAAGATACAAAGACAATAAAGGTTCCAAACCCTTTAACCATCATCGTATGTTAGTAAAGAATGCAAATATTCAAAACAAATAATGTCATATTTTTATTTTTCTCAAAATTTGTGGGTTAACCCCACAAAAACATTGAATTTTCAAATATTCTAAATAATGAAATTTATATTCTTTGGTGTTGTTTTAAAATTTCAATCCATATCCTATTTTATATTAGTGTATTCTAAACATTTTTCATGTTATATGAGCATCATTTCTAACTTTTACCAATTACTTTAATAAAACTTCATATATCGTTTAATTAATGGACTAATCCACTAAAATCTCTATTTAAAGATATAAAGACAATGAGGTTCCAAACCTCTTTAACCATCATCTTATGTTAGTAAAGAATGCAAATACTCATTAAACAAATATTGTCATATTTTTATTTTTCTCAAATTGTGGGTTAACCCTTACAAAAACATTGAATTTTTCTAAATGTTCTAAATAATGAAATTTATACTTTAGTGTTGTTTAAATATTTCTAAATATCCTATTTTATATTAGTGTATTCTAAACAATCTTTCATGGTATATGAGCATCATTTCTAACTTTTACCATTACTTTAATAAAACTTCATATATTGCTAAATTAATGGACTCACCACTATAAAATCTCTATTGTTTAAAGATACAAAGACAATAAAGGTTCCAAACCTCTTTAACCATCATCGTAGATGTTAGTAAAGAATGCAAATATTCATTAAACAAATATTGTCATATTTTTTATTTTTCTCAAAAATTGTGGGTTAACCCCTAAAACATTGAATTTTCGGTAAATGTTCTAAATAATGAAATTTATACTCTTTAGTGTTGTTTAAATATTTCTAACCATATCATATTTTATATTAGTGTATTCTAAACATTTCATGGTATATGAGCATCATTTCTAACTTTTACCACAATTTTTAATAAAATTTCATATATTGCTTAAATTAATGGACTAACCACTATAAAATCTCTATGTTTAAAGATACAAAGACAATAAAGGTTCCAAACCTCTTTAACCATCATCGATGTTAGTAAAGAATGCAAATATTCATTAAACAAATAATGTCATTTTTTATTTTTCTCAAAATTTGTGGGTTAACCCTACAAAAACATGAATTTTCGGTAATATTCTAAATAATGAAATTTATATTTTGTGTGTTTAAAAAATTCTATCCATATCCTATTTTATAGTAGGTATTCTAAACATTCTTTCATGTTATATGAGCATCATTTCTAACTTTTACCAATTACTTTAATAAAACTTCATATATTGCTTTTAATTAATGGACTAACTACTATAAAATCTCTATTGTTTAAAGATACAAAGACAATAAAGGTTCCAAACCTCTTTAACCATCATCAGATGTTAGTAAAGAATGCAATATTCATTAAACAAATATTGTCATATTTTTTATTTTTCAAAATTTGTGGTTAACCCTTACAAAAACATTGAATTTTCGGTAAATATTCTAAATAATGAAATTTATACTCTTTAGTGTTGTTTAAAAATTTCTATCCCTATCCTATTTTTATATTAGTGTATTCTAAACTTTCTTTCATGTATATGAGCATCATTTTAACTAACTTTACCAATTATTAATAAAACTTCATATATTACAAATTAATGGATTCTTTAAAATCTCATATAAAGACAATAAAGGTTCCAAACCTCTTTAACCATCATCGTATGTTAGTAAAGAATGCAAATATTCATTAAACAAATATTGTCATATATTTTTATTTTTTTCTCAAAATTTAGGGGTTAACCCCTACAAAAACATTGAATTTTTCGGTAAATGTTCTAAATAATGAAATTTATACTCTTTAGTGTTGTTTAAATATTTCTAACCATATCCTATTTTATATTAGTGTATTCTAAACATTCTTTCATGGTATATGAGCATCATTTCTAACTTTTACCAATTACTTTAATAAAACTTCATATACTTCTTTAATTAATGGACTAACGACTATAAAATCTCTATTGTTTAAAGATACAAAGACAATAATGGTTCCAAACCTATTTAACCATCATCGTATGTTAGCAAAGAATGCAAATATTCATTAAACAAATATTGTCATATTTTTTATTTTTTTCTCAAAATTTTTGGGTTATTCCCTACAAAAACATTGAATTTTTCGGTAAATGTTCTAAATAATGAAATTTATACTCTTTAGTGTTGTTTAAATATTTCTAACCATATCCTATTTTATATTAGTGTATTCTAAACATTCTTTCATGGTATATGAGCATCATTTCTAACTTTTACCAATTACTTTAATAAAACTTCATGTATTGCTTACATTAATGGACTAACCACTATAAAATCTCTATTGTTTAAAGATACAAAGACAATAAAGGTTCCAAACCTCTTTAACCATCATCGTATGTTAGTAAAGAATGCAAATATTCATTAAAAAAATGTTGTCGTATTTTTAATTTTTTCTCAAAATTTGTGGGTTAACCCCTACAAAACATTGAATTTTTCGGTAAATGTTCTAAATAATGAAATTTATACTCTTTAGTGTTGTTTAAATATTTCTAACCATATCCTATTTTATATTAGTGTATTCTAAACATTCTTTCATGGTATATGAGCATCATTTCTAACTTTTACCAATTACTTTAATAAAACTTCATATACTGCTTTAATTAATTGACTAACGACTATAAAATCTCTATTGTTTAAAGATACAAAGACAATAAAGGTTCCAAACCTCTTTAACCATCATCGTATGTTAGTAAAGAATGCAAATATTCATTAAACAAATATTGTCGTATTTTTTATTTTTTCTCAAAATTTGTGGGTTAACCCAAAACATTGAATTTTTCGGTAAATATTCTAAATAATGAAATTTATATTCTTTAGTGTTGTTTAAAAATTTCTATCCATATCCTATTTTATATTAGTGTATTCTAAACATTTTTTCATGTTATATGAGCATCATTTCTAACTTTTACCAATTACTTTAATAAAACTTCATATATTGCTTAAATTAATGGACTAACCACTATAAAATCTCTATTGTTTAAAGATACAAAGACAATAAAGGTTCCAAACCTCTTTAACCATCATCGTATATTAGTAAAGAATGCAAATATTCATTAAACAAATAATGTCATATTTTTATTTTTCTCAAAATTTGTGGGTTAACCCTACAAAACATTGAATTTTAGTAAATATTCTAAATAATGAAATTTATATTTTAGTGTTGTTTAAAAATTTCTAATCCATATCCTATTTTATATTAGTGTATTCTAAACATTTTTCATGTTATATGAGCATCATTTCTAACTTTTACCAATTACTTTAATAAAACTTCATATACTTTTTAATTAATGGACTAACCATAAAATCTCTATTGTTTAAAGATACAAAGACAATAAAGGTTCCAAACCTCTTTAACCATCATCATGTTAGTAAAGAATGCAAATATTCATTAAACAAATATTGTCATATTTTTATTTTTCTCAAAATTTGTGGGTTAACCCTACAAAAACATTGAATTTTCGGTAAATATTCTAAATAATGAAATTTATACTCTTTAGTGTTGTTTAAATATTTCTAACCATATCCTATTTTATATTAGTGTATTCTAAACATTCTTTCATGGTATATGAGCATCATTTCTAAGTTTTACCAATTACTTTAATAAAACTTCATATATGCTTAAATTAATGGACTAACCACTATAAAATCTCTATTGTTTAAAGATACAAAGACAATAAAGGTTCCAAACCTCTTTAACCATCATCGTATGTTAGTAAAGAATGCAAATATTCATTAAAAAAATATTGTCGTATTTTTTATTTTTTCTCAAAATTTGTGGGTTAACCCCTACAAAACATTGAATTTTCGGTAAATGTTCTAAATAATGAAATTTATACTCTTTAGTGTTGTTTAAATATTTCTAACCATATCCTATTTTATATTAGTGTATTCTAAACATTTTTCATGGTATATGAGCATCATTTCTAACTTTTACCAATTACTTTAATAAAACTTCATATACTGCTTTAATTAATGGACTAACCACTATAAAATCTCTATTGTTTAAAGATACAAAGACAATAAAGGTTCCAAACCTCTTTAACCATCATCGTATGTTAGTAAAGAATGCAAATATTCATTAAACAAATATTGTCGTATTTTTTATTTTTTCTCAAATTTGTGGGTTAACCCTACAAAAACATTGAATTTTAGGTAAATATTCTAAATAATGAAATTTATATCTTTAGTGTTGTTTAAATATTTCTAACCATATCCTATTTTATATTAGTGTATTCTAAACAATCTTTCATGGTATATGAGCATCATTTCTAACTTTTACCAATTACTTTAATAAAACTTCATATATTGCTTAAATTAATGGACTCACCACTATAAAATCTCTATTGTTTAAAGATACAAAGACAATAAAGGTTCCAAACCTCTTTAACCATCATCGTATGTTAGTAAAGAATGCAAATATTCATTAAACAAATATTGTCATATTTTTTTATTTTTTTCTCAAAATTTGTGGGTTAACCCCTACAAAAACATTGAATTTTTCGGTAAATGTTCTAAATAATGAAATTTATACTCTTTAGTGTTGTTTAAATATTTCTAACCATATCCTATTTTATATTAGTGTATTCTAAACATTCTTTCATGGTATATGAGCATCATTTCTAACTTTTACCAATTATTTTAATAAAATTTCATATATTGCTTAAATTAATAGACTAACCACTATAAAATCTCTATTGTTTAAAGATACAAAGACAATAAAGGTTCCAAACCTCTTTAACCATCATCGTATGTTAGTAAAGAATGCAAATATTCATTAAACAAATAATGTCATATTTTTATTTTTTCTCAAAATTTGTGGGTTAACCCCTATAAAAACATTGAATTTTCGGTAAATATTCTAAATAATGAAATTTATATTCTTTAGTGTTGTTTAAAAATTTCTATCCATATCCTATTTTATATTAGTGTATTCTAAACATTCTTTCATGTTATATGAGCATCATTTCTAACTTTTACCAATTACTTTAATAAAACTTCATATACTGCTTTAATTAATGGACTAACCACTATAAAATCTCTATTGTTTAAAGATACAAAGACAATAAAGGTTCCAAACCTCTTTAACCATCATCGTATGTTAGTAAAGAATGCAAATATTCATTAAACAAATAATGTCATATTTTTATTTTTCTCAAAATTTGTGGGTTAACCCTACAAAAACATTGAATTTTCGTAAATATTCTAAATAATGAAATTTATACTCTTTAGTGTTGTTTAAAATTTCTATCCATATCCTATTTTATATTAGTGTATTCTAAACTTTCTTTCATGGTATATGAGCATCATTTCTAACTTTTACCAATTACTTTAATAAAACTTCATATATTGCTTAAATTAATGGACTAACCACTATAAAATCTCTATTGTTTAAAGATACAAAGACAATAAAGGTTCCAAACCTCTTTAACCATCATCATTATGTTAGTAAAGAATGCAAATATTCATTAAACAAATATTGTCATATATTTTATTTTTTCTCAAAATTTGGGTTAACCCTACAAAACATTGAATTTTTTTAAATGTTCTAAATAATGAAATTTATACTTTAGTGTTGTTTAAATATTTCTAACCATATCCTATTTTATATTAGTGTATTCTAAACATTCTTTCATGGTATATGAGCATCATTTCTAACTTTTACCAATTACTTTAATAAAACTTCATATCTTTTAATTAATAATTAACCACTATAAAATCTCTATTGTTTAAAGATACAAAGACAATAATGGTTCCAAACCTCTTTAACCATCATCGTATGTTAGCAAAGAATGCAAATATTCATTAAACAAATATTGTCATATTTTTTATTTTTTTCTCAAAATTTTTGGGTTATTCCCTACAAAAACATTGAATTTTTCGGTAAATGTTCTAAATAATGAAATTTATACTCTTTAGTGTTGTTTAAATATTTCTAACCATATCCTATTTTATATTAGTGTATTCTAAACATTCTTTCATGGTATATGAGCATCATTTCTAACTTTTACCAATTACTTTAATAAAACTTCATGTATTGCTTACATTAATGGACTAACCACTATAAAATCTCTATTGTTTAAAGATACAAAGACAATAAAGGTTCCAAACCTCTTTAACCATCATCGTATGTTAGTAAAGAATGCAAATATTCATTAAAAAAATATTGTCGTATTTTTTATTTTTTCTCAAAATTTGTGGGTTAACCCCTACAAAACATTGAATTTTTCGGTAAATGTTCTAAATAATGAAATTTATACTCTTTAGTGTTGTTTAAATATTTCTAACCATATCCTATTTTATATTAGTGTATTCTAAACATTCTTTCATGGTATATGAGCATCATTTCTAACTTTTACCAATTACTTTAATAAAACTTCATATACTGCTTTAATTAATGGACTAACGACTATAAAATCTCTATTGTTTAAAGATACAAAGACAATAAAGGTTCCAAACCTCTTTAACCATCATCGTATGTTAGTAAAGAATGCAAATACTCATTAAACAAATATTGTCATATTTTTATTTTTTTCTCAAAATTTGTGGGTTAAACTACAAAAACATTGAATTTTTGGTAAATGTTCTAAATAATGAAATTTATACTCTTTAGTGTTGTTTAAATATTTCTAACCATATCCTATTTTATATTAGTGTATTCTAAACATTCTTTCATGGTATATGAGCATCATTTCTAACTTTTACCAATTACTTTAATAAAACTTCATATACTGCTTTAATTAATGGACTAACCACTATAAAATCTCTATTGTTTAAAGATACAAAGACAATAAAGGTTCCAAACCTCTTTAACCATCATCGTATGTTAGTAAAGAATGCAAATATTCATTAAACAAATATTGTCATATTTTTTATTTTTCAAAATTTGTGGGTTAACCCTACAAAACATTGAATTTTTATAAATATTCTAAATAATGAAATTTATATTCTTTAGTGTTGTTTAAAATTTCTAATCCATATCCTATTTTATATTAGTGTATTCTAAACATTCTTTCATGGTATATGAGCATCATTTCTAACTTTTACCAATTACTTTAATAAAACTTCATATATTGCTTAATTAATGGACTAACCACTATAAAATCTCTATTGTTTAAAGATACAAAGACAATAAAGGTTCCAAACCTCTTTAACCATCATCTTATGTTAGTAAAGAATGCAAATATTCATTAAACAAATATTGTCATATTTTTATTTTTCTCAAAATTTGTGGGTTAACCCTACAAAACATTGAATTTTTTAAATGTTCTAAATAATGAAATTTATACTCTTTAGTGTTGTTTAAATATTTCTAACCATATCCTATTTTATATTAGTGTATTCTAAACATTCTTTCATGGTATATGAGCATCATTTCTAACTTTTACCAATTACTTTAATAAAACTTCATATATTGCTTTAATTAATGGACTAACCACTATAAAATCTCTATTGTTTAAAGATACAAAGACAATAAGGTTCCAAACCTCTTTAACCATCATCTTATGTTAGTAAAGAATGCAAATATTCATTAAACAAATATTGTCATATTTTTATTTTTCTCAAAATTTGTGGGTTAACCCTACAAAACATTGAATTTTTCGTAAATATTCTAAATAATGAAATTTATACTCTTTAGTGTTGTTTAAATATTTCTAACCATATCCTATTTTATATTAGTGTATTCTAAACATTCTTTCATGGTATATGAGCATCATTTCTAACTTTTACCAATTACTTTAATAAAACTTCATATATTGCTTAAATTAATGGACTAAACTATAAAATCTCTATTGTTTAAAGATACAAAGACAATAAAGGTTCCAAACCTCTTTAACCATCATCGTATGTTAGTAAAGAATGCAAATATTCATTAAACAAATATTGTCATATTTTTTATTTTTTCTCAAAATTTGTGGGTTAACCCTACAAAACATTGAATTTTTAGGTAAATGTTCTAAATAATGAAATTTATACTCTTTAGTGTTGTTTAAATATTTCTAACCATATCCTATTTTATATTAGTGTATTCTAAACATTCTTTCATGGTATATGAGCATCATTTCTAACTTTTACCAATTACTTTAATAAAACTTCATATATTGCTTAAATTAATGGACTAACTACTAAAATCTCTATTGTTTAAAGATATAAAGACAATAGAGGTTCCAAACCTCTTTAACCATCATCTTATGTTAGTAAAGAATGCAAATACTCATTAAACAAATATTGTCATATTTTTATTTTTCTCAAAATTTGTGGGTTAACCCTACAAAAACATTGAATTTTAGGTAAATGTTCTAAATAATGAAATTTATACTCTTTAGTGTTGTTTAAATATTTCTAACCATATCCTATTTTATATTAGTGTATTCTAAACATTCTTTCATGGTATATGAGCATCATTTCTAACTTTTACCAATTACTTTAATAAAACTTCATATATTGCTTAAATTAATGGACTAACCACTATAAAATCTCTATTGTTTAAAGATACAAAGACAATAAAGGTTCCAAACCTCTTTAACCATCATCATATGTTAGTAAAGAATGCAAATATTCATTAAACAAATATTGTCATATTTTTATTTTTCTCAAAATTTGTGGGTTAACCCTACAAAACATTGAATTTTAGGTAAATATTCTAAATAATGAAATTTATACTCTTTAGTGTTGTTTAAATATTTCTAACCATATCCTATTTTATATTAGTGTATTCTAAACATTCTTTCATGGTATATGAGCATCATTTCTAACTTTTACCAATTACTTTAATAAAACTTCATATATGCTTTAATTAATGGACTAACCACTATAAAATCTCTATTGTTTAAAGATACAAAGACAATAAAGGTTCCAAACCTCTTTAACCATCATCATATGTTAGTAAAGAATGCAAATATTCATTAAACAAATATTGTCATATTTTTATTTTTCTCAAAATTTGTGGGTTAACCCTACAAAACATTGAATTTTAGTAAATATTCTAAATAATGAAATTTATATTCTTGTTGTTTAAAATTTCTAACCATATCCTATTTTATATTAGTGTATTCTAAACATTCTTTCATGGTATATGAGCATCATTTCTAACTTTTACCAATTACTTTAATAAAACTTCATATACTGCTTTAATTAATGGACTAACCACTATAAAATCTCTATTGTTTAAAGATACAAAGACAATAAAGGTTCCAAACCTCTTTAACCATCATCTTATGTTAGTAAAGAATGCAAATACTCATTAAACAAATATTGTCATATTTTTATTTTTCTCAAAATTTGTGGGTTAACCCTACAAAACATTGAATTTTTTAAATATTCTAAATAATGAAATTTATACTCTTTAGTGTTGTTTAAATATTTCTAACCATATCCTATTTTATATTAGTGTATTCTAAACATTCTTTCATGTTATATGAGCATCATTTCTAACTTTTACCAATTACTTTAATAAAACTTCATATACTGCTTTAATTAATGGACTAACCATAAAATCTCTATTGTTTAAAGATACATAGACAAAAAAGGTTCCAAACCTCTTTAACCATCATCGTATGTTAGTAAAGAATGCAAATATTCATTAAACAAATATTGTCATATTTTTATTTTTCTCAAAATTTGTGGGTTAACCCCTACAAAAACATTGAATTTTCTGCAAATACTCTATATAATGAAATTTATAGTCTTTAGTGTTGTTTAAAAATTTCTAACCATATCCTATTTTATATTAGTGTATTCTAAACATTCTTTCATGGTATATGAGCATCATTTCTAACTTTTACCAATTACTTTAATAAAACTTCATATACTGCTTTAATTAATGGACTAACCACTATAAAATCTCTATTGTTTAAAGATACAAAGACAATAAAGGTTCCAAACCTCTTTAACCATCATCATATGTTAGTAAAGAATGCAAATATTCATTAAACAAATATTGTCATATTTTTTATTTTTCTCAAAATTTGTGGGTTAACCCTACAAAACATTGAATTTTGTAAATATTCTAAATAATGAAATTTATATTCTTTAGTGTTGTTTAAAATTTCTAATCCATATCCTATTTTATATTAGTGTATTCTAAACATTCTTTCATGTTATATGAGCATCATTTCTAACTTTTACCAATTACTTTAATAAAACTTCATATCTTGCTTTAATTAATGGACTAACCACTATAAAATCTCTATTGTTTAAAGATACAAAGACAATAAAGGTTCCAAACCTCTTTAACCATCATCGTATGTTAGTAAAGAATGAAAATATTCATTAAACAAATATTGTCATTTTTATTTTTCTCAAAATTTGTGGGTTAACCCTACAAAACATTGAATTTTCTAAATATTCTAAATAATGAAATTTATACTCTTTAGTGTTGTTTAAAATTTCTAACCATATCCTATTTTATATTAGTGTATTCTAAACATTCTTTCATGGTATATGAGCATCATTTCTAACTTTTACCAATTACTTTAATAAAACTTCATATATTACTTAAATTACTGGACTAACCACTATAAAATCTCTATTGTTTAAAGATACAAAGACAATAAAGGTTCCAAACCTCTTTAACCATCATCTTATGTTAGTAAAGAATGCAAATATTCATTAAACAAATATTGTCATATTTTTATTTTTTCAAAAATTGTGGGTTAACCCCTACAAAACATTGAATTTTTCGGTAAATGTTCTAAATAATGAAATTTATACTCTTTAGTGTTGTTTAAATATTTCTAACCATATCCTATTTTATATTAGTGTATTCTAAACATTCTTTCATGGTATATGAGCATCATTTCTAACTTTTACCAATTACTTTAATAAAACTTCATATACTGCTTTAATTAATGGACTAACCACTATAAAATCTCTATTGTTTAAAGATACAAAGACAATAAAGGTTCCAAACCTCTTTAACCATCATCATGTATGTTAGTAAAGAATGCAAATATTCATTAAACAAATATTGTCATATTTTTATTTTTCTCAAAATTTGTGGGTTAACCCTACAAAAACATTGAATTTTCGGTAAATGTTCTAAATAATGAAATTTATATTCTTTAGTGTTGTTTAAATATTTCTAACCATATCCTATTTTATATTAGTGTATTCTAAACATTCTTTCATGGTATATGAGCATCATTTCTAACTTTTACCAATTACTTTAATAAAACTTCATATATTGCTTTAATTAATGGACTAACCACTATAAAATCTCTATTGTTTAAAGATACAAAGACAATAAAGGTTCCAAACCTCTTTAACCATCATCGATGTTAGTAAAGAATGCAAATATTCATTAAACAAATATTGTCATATTTTTATTTTTCTCAAAATTTGTGGGTTAACCCTACAAAACATTGAATTTTCTAAATATTCTAAATAATGAAATTTATACTTTTAGTGTTGTTTAAATATTTCTAACCATATCCTATTTTATATTAGTGTATTCTAAACATTCTTTCATGGTATATGAGCATCATTTCTAACTTTTACCAATTACTTTAATAAAACTTCATATATTGCTTAAATTAATGGACTAACCACTATAAAATCTCTATTGTTTAAAGATACAAAGACAATAAAGGTTCCAAACCTCTTTAACCATCATCGTATGTTAGTAAAGAATGCAAATATTCATTAAACAAATATTGTCATATTTTTTATTTTTCTCAAAATTTGTGGGTTAACCCTACAAAAACATTGAATTTTTTGTAAATGTTCTAAATAATGAAATTTATACTCTTTAGTGTTGTTTAAATATTTCTAACCATATCCTATTTTATATTAGTGTATTCTAAACATTCTTTCATGGTATATGAGCATCATTTCTAACTTTTACCAATTACTTTAATAAAACTTCATATATTGCTTAATTAATGGACTAACCACTATAAAATCTCTATTGTTTAAAGATACAAAGACAATAAAGGTTCCAAACCTCTTTAACCATCATCGTATGTTAGTAAAGAATGCAAATATTCATTAAACAAATATTGTCATATTTTTTTTTTTCTCAAAATTTGTGGGTTAACCCTACAAAACATTGAATTTTTTGTAAATGTTCTAAATAATGAAATTTATACTCTTTAGTGTTGTTTAAATATTTCTAACCATATCCTATTTTATATTAGTGTATTCTAAACATTCTTTCATGGTATATGAGCATCATTTCTAACTTTTACCAATTACTTTAATAAAACTTCATATATTGCTTAAATTAATGGACTAACCACTATAAAATCTCTATTGTTTAAAGATACAAAGACAATAAAGGTTCCAAACCTCTTTAACCATCATCGATGTTAGTAAAGAATGCAAATATTCATTAAAAAAATATGTCATCATTTTTTATTTTTCTCAAAATTTGTGGGTTAACCCTACAAAACATTGAATTTTTCGTAAATGTTCTAAATAATGAAATTTATACTCTTTAGTGTTGTTTAAATATTTCTAACCATATCCTATTTTATATTAGTGTATTCTAAACATTCTTTCATGTTATATGAGCATCATTTCTAACTTTTACCAATTACTTTAATAAAACTTCATATACTGCTTTAATTAATGGACTAACCACTATAAAATCTCTATTGTTTAAAGATACAAAGACAATAAAGGTTCCAAACCTCTTTAACCATCATCGTATGTTAGTAAAGAATGCAAATATTCATTAAACAAATAATGTCATATTTTTTATTTTTTCTCAAAATTTGTGGGTTAACCCCTACAAAAACATTGAATTTTCGGTAAATATTCTAAATAATGAAATTTATATTCTTTAGTGTTGTTTAAAAATTTCAATCCATATCCTATTTTATATTAGTGTATTCTAAACATTTTTTCATGTTATATGAGCATCATTTCTAACTTTTACCAATTACTTTAATAAAACTTCATATACTGCTTTAATTAATGGACTAACGACTATAAAATCTCTATTGTTTAAAGATATAAAGACAATAGAGGTTCCAAACCTCTTTAACCATCATCTTATGTTAGTAAAGAATGCAAATACTCATTAAACAAATATTGTCGTATTTTTATTTTTTCTCAAAATTTGTGGGTTAACCCCTACAAAACATTGAATTTTTTGGTAAATATTCTAAATAATGAAATTTATACTCTTTAGTGTTGTTTAAATATTTCTAACCATATCCTATTTTATATTAGTGTATTCTAAACATTCTTTCATGGTATATGAGCATCATTTCTAACTTTTACCAATTACTTTAATAAAACTTCATATACTGCTTTAATTAATGGACTAACCACTATAAAATCTCTATTGTTTAAAGATACAAAGACAATAAAGGTTCCAAACCTCTTTAACCATCATCGTATGTTAGTAAAGAATGCAAATATTCATTAAACAAATATTGTCATATTTTTTTTTTTCTCAAAATTTGTGGGTTAACCCCTACAAAAACATTGAATTTTCGGTAAATATTCTAAATAATGAAATTTATACTTTAGTGTTGTTTAAAATTTCTATCCATATCCTATTTTATATTAGTGTATTCTAAACATTCTTTCATGGTATATGAGCATCATTTCTAACTTTTACCAATTATTTTAATAAAATTTCATATATTGCTTAAATTAATGGACTAACCACTATAAAATCTCTATTGTTTAAAGATACAAAGACAATAAAAGTTCCAAACCTCTTTAACCATCATCTTATGTTAGTAAAGAATACAAATACTCATTAAACAAATATTGTCATATTTTTATTTTTCTCAAAATTTGTGGGTTAACCCCTACAAAACATTGAATTTTTAAATATTCTAAATAATGAAATTTATACTCTTTAGTGTTGTTTAAAATTTCTAACCATATCCTATTTTATATTAGTGTATTCTAAACATTTTTTCATGTTATATGAGCATCATTTCTAACTTTTACCAATTACTTTAATAAAACTTCATATACTGCTTTAATTAATGGACTAACCACTATAAAATCTCTATTGTTTAAAGATACAAAGACAATAAAGGTTCCAAACCTCTTTAACCATCATCTTATGTTAGTAAAGAATGCAAATATTCATTAAACAAATATTGTCATATTTTTTTATTTTTCTCAAAATTTGTGGGTTAACCCTACAAAACATTGAATTTTTCGTAAATGTTCTAAATAATGAAATTTATACTCTTTAGTGTTGTTTAAATATTTCTAACCATATCCTATTTTATATTAGTGTATTCTAAACATTCTTTCATGTTATATGAGCATCATTTCTAACTTTTACCAATTACTTTAATAAAACTTCATATACTGCTTTAATTAATGGACTAACCACTATAAAATCTCTATTGTTTAAAGATACAAAGACAATAAAGGTTCCAAACCTCTTTAACCATCATCGTATGTTAGTAAAGAATGCAAATATTCATTAAACAAATAATGTCATATTTTTATTTTTTCTCAAAATTTGTGGGTTAACCCCTACAAAAACATTGAATTTTCGGTAAATATTCTAAATAATGAAATTTATATTCTTTAGTGTTGTTTAAAATTTCAATCCATATCCTATTTTATATTAGTGTATTCTAAACATTTTTTCATGTTATATGAGCATCATTTCTAACTTTTACCAATTACTTTAATAAAACTTATACTGCTTTAATTAATGGACTAACCACTATAAAATCTCTATTGTTTAAAGATACAAAGACAATAAAGGTTCCAAACCTCTTTAACCATCATCTTATGTTAGTAAAGAATGCAAATACTCATTAAACAAATATTGTCATATTTTTATTTTTTCTCAAAATTTGTGGGTTAACCCTACAAAACATTGAATTTTTGGTAAATGTTCTAAATAATGAAATTTATACTCTTTAGTGTTGTTTAAATATTTCTAACCATATCCTATTTTATATTAGTGTATTCTAAACATTCTTTCATGGTATATGAGCATCATTTCTAACTTTTACCAATTACTTTAATAAAACTTCATATATTGCTTAAATTAATGGACTAACCACTATAAAATCTCTGTTGTTTAAAGATACAAAGACAATAAAGGTTCCAAACCTCTTTAACCATCATCGTATGTTAGTAAAGAATGCAAATATTCATCAAACAAATATTGTCATTTTTTTATTTTTTCTCAAAATTTGTGGGTTAACCCTACAAAACATTGATTTTTTTGGTAAATGTTCTAAATAATGAAATTTATACTCTTTAGTGTTGTTTAAATATTTCTAACCATATCCTATTTTATATTAGTGTATTCTAAACATTCTTTCATGGTATATGAGCATCATTTCTAACTTTTACCAATTACTTTAATAAAACTTCATATACTGCTTTAAATAATGGACTAACCACTATAAAATCTCTATTGTTTAAAGATACAAAGACAATAAAGGTTCCAAACCTCTTTAACCATCATCGTATGTTAGTAAAGAATGCAAATTTTCATTAAACAAATATTGTCATATTTTTTAATTTTTCTCAAAATTTGAGGGTTAACCCCTACAAAAACATTAAATTTTCGGTAAATATTCTAAATAATGAAATTTATACTCTTTAGTGTTGTTTAAATATTTCTAACCATATCCTATTTTATATTAGTGTATTCTAAACATTCTTTCATGGTATATGAGCATCATTTCTAACTTTTACCAATTACTTTAATAAAACTTCATATACTGCTTTAATTAATGGACTAACCACTATAAAATCTCTATTGTTTAAAGACACAAAGACAATAAAGGTTCCAGACCTCTTTAACCATCATCATATGTTAGTAAAGAATGCAAATTTTCAATAAACAAATATTGTCATATTTTTTATTTTTTTCTCCAAATTTGTGGGTTAACCCTACAAAACATTGAATTTTTGTAAATGTTCTAAATAATGAAATTTATACTCTTTAGTGTTGTTTAAATATTTCTAACCATATCCTATTTTATATTAGTGTATTCTAAACATTCTTTCATGTTATATGAGCATCATTTCTAACTTTTACCAATTACTTTAATAAAACTTCATATATTGCTTAAATTAATGGACTAACCACTATAAAATCTCTATTGTTTAAAGATACAAAGACAATAAAGGTTCCAAACCTCTTTAACCATCATCGTATGTTAGTAAAGAATGCAAATATTCATTAAACAAATATGTCATATTTTTATTTTTTTCTCAAAATTTGTGGGTTAACCCTACAAAACATTGAATTTTCGTAAATATTCTAAATAATGAAATTTATATTCTTTAGTGTTGTTTAAAAATTTCTATCCATATCCTATTTTATAGTAGTGTATTCTAAACATTCTTTCATGTTATATGAGCATCATTTCTAACTTTTACCAATTACTTTAATAAAACTTCATATATTGCTTAATTAATGGACTAACCACTATAAAATCTCTATTGTTTAAAGATACAAAGACAATAAAGGTTCCAAACCTCTTTAACCATCATCGTATGTTAGTAAAGAATGCAAATATTCATTAAACAAATATTGTCATATTTTTTATTTTTTCTCAAAATTTGTGGGTTAACCCTTACAAAAACATTGAATTTTCGGTAAATATTCTAAATAATGAAATTTATACTCTTTAGTGTTGTTTAAAAATTTCTATCCATATCCTATTTTATATTAGTGTATTCTAAACATTCTTTCATGGTATATGAGCATCATTTCTAACTTTTACCAATTACTTTAATAAAACTTCATATACTGCTTTAATTAATGGACTAACCACTATAAAATCTCTATTGTTTAAAGATACAAAGACAATAAAGGTTCCAAACCTCTTTAACCATCATCGGATGTTAGTAAAGAATGCAAATATTCATTAAACAAATAATGTCATATTTTTTATTTTTCTCAAAATTTGTGGGTTAACCCCTACAAAAACATTGAATTTTCGGTAAATATTCTAAATAATGAAATTTATACTCTTTAGTGTTGTTTAAATATTTCTAACCATATCCTATTTTATATTAGTGTATTCTAAACATTCTTTCATGGTATATGAGCATCATTTCTAACTTTTACCAATTACTTTAATAAAACTTCATATACTGCTTTAATTAATGGACTAACCACTATAAAATCTCTATTGTTTAAAGATACAAAGACAATAAAGGTTCCAAACCTCTTTAACCATCATCGTATGTTAGTAAAGAATGCAAATATTCATTAAACAAATATTGTCATATTTTTTATTTTTCTCAAAATTTGTGGGTTAACCCTACAAAACATTGAATTTTCGGTAAATATTCTAAATAATGAAATTTATACTCTTTAGTGTTGTTTAAAATTTCAACCATATCCTATTTTATATTAGTGTATTCTAAACATTCTTTCATGGTATATGAGCATCATTTCTAACTTTTACCAATTACTTTAATAAAACTTCATATATTGCTTAAATTAATGGACTAACCACTATAAAATCTCTATTGTTTAAAGATACAAAGACAATAAAGGTTCCAAACCTCTTTAACCATCATCTATGTTAGTAAAGAATGCAAATATTCATTAAACAAATATTGTCATATTTTTTATTTTTCTCAAAATTTGTGGGTTAACCCTACAAAACATTGAATTTTTTTGTAAATTTCTAAATAATGAAATTTATACTCTTTAGTGTTGTTTAAATATTTCTAACCATATCCTATTTTATATTAGTGTATTCTAAACATTCTTTCATGGTATATGAGCATCATTTCTAACTTTTACCAATTACTTTAATAAAACTTCATATATTGCTTTAAATTAATGGACTAACCACTATAAAATCTCTATTGTTTAAAGATACAAAGACAATAAAGGTTCCAAACCTCTTTAACCATCATCGTATGTTAGTAAAGAATGCAAATATTCATTAAACAAATATTGTCATATTTTTATTTTTTCTCAAAATTTGTGGGTTAACCCTACAAAACATTGAATTTTTGGTAAATGTTCTAAATAATGAAATTTATACTCTTTAGTGTTGTTTAAATATTTCTAACCATATCCTATTTTATATTAGTGTATTCTAAACATTCTTTCATGGTATATGAGCATCATTTCTAACTTTTACCAATTACTTTAATAAAACTTCATATATTGCTTAAATTAATGGACTAACCACTATAAAATCTCTATTGTTTAAAGATACAAAGACAATAAAGGTTCCAAACCTCTTTAACCATCATATATGTTAGTAAAGAATGCAAATATTCATTAAACAAATATTGTCATATTTTTTATTTTTCTCAAAATTTGTGGGTTAACCCTACAAAAACATTGAATTTTTTAAATGTTCTAAATAATGAAATTTATACTCTTTAGTGTTGTTTAAATATTTCTAACCATATCCTATTTTATATTAGTGTATTCTAAACATTCTTTCATGGTATATGAGCATCATTTCTAACTTTTACCAATTACTTTAATAAAACTTCATATACTGCTTTAATTAATGGACTAACCACTATAAAATCTCTATTGTTTAAAGATACAAAGACAATAAAGGTTCCAAACCTCTTTAACCATCATCGTATGTTAGTAAAGAATGCAAATATTCATTAAACAAATATTGTCATATTTTTATTTTTTCTCAAAATTTGTGGGTTAACCCTACAAAACATTGAATTTTCGGTAAATGTTCTAAATAATGAAATTTATACTCTTTAGTGTTGTTTAAATATTTCTAACCATATCCTATTTTATATTAGTGTATTCTAAACATTCTTTCATGGTATATGAGCATCATTTCTAACTTTTACCAATTACTTTAATAAAACTTCATATATTGCTTAATTAATGGACTAACCACTATAAAATCTCTATTGTTTAAAGATACAAAGACAATAAAGGTTCCAAACCTCTTTAACCATCATCGTATGTTAGTAAAGAATGCAAATATTCATTAAACAAATATTGTCATATTTTTTTATTTTTCTCAAAATTTGTGGGTTAACCCTACAAAACATTGAATTTTCGTAAATATTCTAAATAATGAAATTTATACTCTTTAGTGTTGTTTAAAAATTTCTAATCCATATCCTATTTTATATTAGTGTATTCTAAACATTCTTTCATGGTATATGAGCATCATTTCTAACTTTTACCAATTACTTTAATAAAACTTCATATATTGCTTAAATTAATGGACTAACCACTATAAAATCTCTATTGTTTAAAGATACAAAGACAATAAAGGTTCCAAACCTCTTTAACCATCATCTATGTTAGTAAAGAATGCAAATATTCATTAAACAAATATTGTCATATTTTTATTTTTCTCAAAATTTGTGGGTTAACCCCTAAAAACATTGAATTTTTTAAATATTCTAAATAATGAAATTTATACTCTTTAGTGTTGTTTAAATATTTCTAACCATATCCTATTTTATATTAGTGTATTCTAAACATTCTTTCATGGTATATGAGCATCATTTCTAACTTTTACCAATTACTTTAATAAAACTTCATATATTGCTTAATTAATTAATGGACTAACCATAAAATCTCTATTGTTTAAAGATACATAGACAAAAAAGGTTCCAAACCTCTTTAACCATCATCGTATGTTAGTAAAGAATGCAAATATTCATAAACAAATATTGTCATATTTTTATTTTTCTCAAAATTTGTGGGTTAACCCCTACAAAACATTGAGTTTTAGGTAAATATTCTAAATAATGAAATTTATACTCTTTAGTGTTGTTTAAAAATTTCTAACCATATCCTATTTTTATATTAGTGTATTCTAAACTTTCTTTCATGGTATATGAGCATCATTTCTAACTATTACCAATTACTTTAATAAAACTTCATATATTGCTTAATTAATGGACTAACCACTATAAAATCTCTATTGTTTAAAGATACAAAGACAATAAAGGTTCCAAACCTCTTTAACCATCATCTATGTTAGTAAAGAATGCAAATATTCATTAAACAAATATTGTCATATTTTTTATTTTTTCTCAAAATTTGTGGGTTAACCCCTACAAAACATTGAATTTTTTTGTAAATATTCTAAATAATGACATTTATATTCTTTAGTGTTGTTTAAAAATTTGTAACCATATCTTATTTTATATTAGTGTATTCTAAACATTTTTCATGTTATATGAGCATCATTTCTAACTTTTACCAATTACTTTAATAAAACTTCATGCTACTAATTTAATGGACTACCACTATAAAATCTCTATTGTTTAAAGATATAAAGACAACAATAAAGGTTCCAAACCTCTTTAACCATCATCTTATGTTAGTAAAGAATGCAAATATTCATTAAACAAATATTGTCATATTTTTTATTTTTTCTCTCAAAATTTTAAGCTAACCCCTACAAAAACATTGAATTTTCGGTAAATGTTCTAAATAATGAAATTTATACTTTTAGTATTAAGTTT
>JAEACV010000905.1:0-43880 GCA_016432835.1 Brassica nigra
TACATGTACCTTGAAAAGATAGTTTAGAATACATTAATACAAATGTAGAATGTGGTTAAATAATTTTAAACAACACTAAAGAGTATAAGATTATGTATATAGAGCGTTTAACGAAAAACTCAATATTTTCGTAGGGTTAACCTACAAATTTTGAGAGAAATTCAAAAATTATGACAATATTGTTTTATTGCATAATTGCATCCTCCACTTACATATTATGATGGTCAATGAGGTTTGGAACGTTTGTTGTCTCCGTTTCTCTAGATAATAGTGATTTTATAGTGGTTAGTCTACTTATTTAAGCAGTATATGAATTTCAACTAAATTAATTGTTAAAAATTAGAATGATGTACATGTACCTTGAAAGATAGTTTAGAATACATTAATACAAATGTAGAATGTGGTTAAATAATTTTAAACAACACTAAAGAGTATAAGATTATTATATAGAGCGTTTAACGAAAAACTCAATATTTTCGTAGGGGTTAACCTACAAATTTTGAGAGAAATTCAAAAATTATGACAATATTGTTTTATTGCATAATTGCATCCTCCACTTACATATTATGATGGTCAATGAGGTTAGGAACGTTTGTTGTCTCCGTTTCTCTAGATAATAGTGATTTTATAGTGGTTAGTCTACTTATTTAAGCAGTATATGAATTTCAACTAAATTAATTGTTAAAAATTAGAATGATGTACATGTACCTTGAAAGATAGTTTAGAATACATTAATACAAATGTAGAATGTGGTTAAATAATTTTAAACAACACTAAAGAGTATAAGATTATGTATATAGAGCGTTTAACGAAAAACTCAATATTTTCGTAGGGGTTAGTTAACCTACAAATTTTGAGAGAAATTCAAAAATTATGACAATATTGTTTTATTGCATAATTGCATCCTCCACTTACATATTATGATGGGCAAAGAGGTTAGGAACGTTTGTTGTCTCCGTTTCTCTAGATAATAGTGATTTTATAGTGGTTAGTCTACTTATTTAAGCAGTATATGAATTTCAACTAAATTAATTGTTAAAAATTAGAATGATGTACATGTACCTTGAAAGATAGTTTAGAATAAATTAATACAAATGTAGAATGTGGTTAAATAATTTTAAACAATACTAAAGAGTATAAGATTATGTATATAGAGCGTTTAACGAAAACTCAATATTTTCGTAGGGGTTAACCTACAAATTTTGAGAGAAATTCAAAAATTATGACAATATTGTTTTATTGCATAATTGCATCCTCCACTTACATATTATGATGGTCAATGAGGTTTGAACGTTTGTTGTCTCGTTTCTCTAGATAATAGTGATTTTATAGTGGTTAGTCTACTTATTTAAAAGATATGAATTTCAACTAAATTAATTGTTAAAATTAGAATGATGTACATGTACCTTGAAAGATAGTTTAGAACCTTTAATACAAAATGTAGAATGTGGTTAAATAATTTTAAACAACACTAAAGAGTATAAGATTATGTATATAGAGCATTTAACTAAAAACTCAATATTTTCAGGGTTAACCTACAAATTTTGAGAGAAATTCAAAATTATGACAATATTGTTTTATTGCATAATTGCATCCTCCACTTACATATTATGATGGTCAAAGAGGTTTGGAACGTTTGTTGTCTCCGCTTCTCTGATAATAGTGATTTTATAGTGGTTAGTCTACTTATTTAAGCAAGATATGAATTTCAACTAAATTAATTGTTAAAAATTAGAATGATGTACATGTACCTTGAAAGATAGTTTAGAATACATTAATACAAATGTAGAATGTGGTTAAATAATTTTAAACAACACTAAAGAGTATAAGATTATGTATATAGAGCATTTAACTAAAAACTCAATATTTTCGTAGGGTTAACCTACAAATTTTGAGAGAAATTCAAAAATTATGACAATATTGTTTTATTGCATAATTGCATCCTCCACTTACATATTATGATGGGCAAAGAGGTTAGGAACGCTTGTTGTCCCGCTTCTCTGATAATAGTGATTTTATAGTGGTTAGTCTACTTATTTAAGCAAGATATGAATTTCAACTAAATTAATTGTTAAAAATTAGAATGATGTACATGTACCTTGAAAGATAGTTTAGAATACATTAATACAAATGTAGAATGTGGTTAAATAATTTTAAACAACACTAAAGAGTATAAGATTATGTATATGAGAGCTTTAAAAAAACTCAATATTTTCGTAGGGTTAACCTACAAATTTTGAGAGAAATTCAAAATTATGACAATATTGTTTTATTGCATAATTGCATCCTCCACTTACATATTATGATGGTCAAAGAGGTTAGGAACGTTTGTTGTCTCCGCTTTCTAGATAATAGTGATTTTATAGTGGTTAGTCTACTTATTTAAGCAATATATGAATTTCAACTAAATTAATTGTTAAAAATTAGAATGATGTACATGTACCTTGAAAGATAGTTTAGAATACATTAATACAAATGTAGAATGTGGTTAAATAATTTTAAACAACACTAAAGAGTATAAGATTATGTATATAGAGCTTTAACTAAAAAACTCAATATTTTCGTAGGGGTTAACCTACAAATTTTGAGAGAAATTCAAAAATTATGACAATATTGTTTTATTGCATAATTGCATCCTCCACTTACATATTATGATGGTCAATGAGGTTTGGAACGTTTGTTGTCTCCGTTTCTCTAGATAATAGTGATTTTATAGTGGTTAGTCTACTTATTTAAGCAGTATATGAATTTCAACTAAATTAATTGTTAAAAATTAGAATGATGTACATGTACCTTGAAAGATAGTTTAGAATACATTAATACAAATGTAGAATGTGGTTAAATAATTTTAAACAACACTAAAGAGTATAAGATTATGTATATAGAGCATTTAACGAAAAACTCAATATTTTCGTAGGGTTAACCTACAAATTTTGAGAGAAATTCAAAAATTATGACAATATTGTTTTATTGCATAATTGCATCCTCCACTTACATATTATGATGGTCAAAGAGGTTAGAACGTTTGTTGTCCTCCGCTTCTAGATAATAGTGATTTTATAGTGGTTAGTCTACTTATTTAAGCAGATATGAATTTCAACTAAATTAATTGTTAAAAATTAGAATGATGTACATGTACCTTGAAAGATAGTTTAGAATACATTAATACAAATGTAGAATGTGGTTAAATAATTTTAAACAACACTAAAGAGTATAAGATTATGTATATAGAGCATTTAACTAAAAACTCAATATTTTCTAGGGGTTAACCTACAAATTTTGAGAGAAATTCAAAAATTATGACAATATTGTTTTATTGCATAATTGCATCCTCCACTTACATATTATGATGGCAAAGAGGTTAGGAACGTTTGTTGTCTCTCGCTTCTCTAGATAATAGTGATTTTATAGTGGTTAGTCTACTTATTTAAGCAAGATATGAATTTCAACTAAATTAATTGTTAAAAAAATGATGTACATGTACCTTGAAAGATAGTTTAGAATACATTAATACAAATGTAAATGTGGTTAAATAATTTTAAACAACACTAAAGAGTATAAGATTATGTATATAGAGCTTTAACTAAAACTCAATATTTTCTAGGGTTAACCTACAAATTTTGAGAGAAATTCAAAAATTATGACAATATTGTTTTATTGCATAATTGCATCCTCCACTTACATATTATGATGGGCAAAGAGGTTAGGAACGTTTGTTGTCTCCCGCTTCAGATAATAGTGATTTTATAGTGGTTAGTCTACTTATTTAAGCAAGATATGAATTTCAACTAAATTAATTGTTAAAAATTAGAATGATGTACATGTACCTTGAAAGATAGTTTAGAATACATTAATACAAATGTAGAATGTGGTTAAATAATTTTAAACAACACTAAAGAGTATAAGATTATGTATATAGAGCATTTAACTAAAAAACTCAATATTTTCAGTAGGGTTAACCTACAAATTTTGAGAGAAATTCAAAAATTATGACAATATTGTTTTATTGCATAATTGCATCCTCCACTTACATATTATGATGGCAAAGAGGTTAGGAACGTTTGTTGTCTCCGCTTCTCTAGATAATAGTGATTTTATAGTGGTTAGTCTACTTATTTAAGCAAGATATGAATTTCAACTAAATTAATTGTTAAAAATTAGAATGATGTACATGTACCTTGAAAGATAGTTTAGAATACATTAATACAAATGTAGAATTGGTTAAACAACACTAAAGAGTATAAGATTATGTATATAGAGCTTAACTAAAAACTCAATATTTTCGTAGGGTTAACCTACAAATTTTGAGAGAAATTCAAAAATTATGACAATATTGTTTTATTGCATAATTGCATCCTCCACTTACATATTATGATGGTCAAGAGGTTAGGAACGTTTGTTGTCTCCGCTTCTCTAGATAATAGTGATTTTATAGTGGTTAGTCTACTTATTTAAGCAAGATATGAATTTCAACTAAATTAATTGTTAAAAATTAGAATGATGTACATGTACCTTGAAAGATAGTTTAGAATACATTAATACAAATGTAGAATGTGGTTAAATAATTTTAAACAACACTAAAGAGTATAAGATTATGTATATAGATTTAACTAAAAACTCAATATTTTCGTAGGGTTAACCTACAAATTTTGAGAGAAATTCAAAAATTATGACAATATTGTTTTATTGCATAATTGCATCCTCCACTTACATATTATGATGGTCAAAGAGGTTAGGAACGTTTGTTGTCTCCGCTTCTAGATAATAGTGATTTTATAGTGGTTAGTCTACTTATTTAAGCAGATATGAATTTCAACTAAATTAATTGTTAAAAATTAGAATGATGTACATGTACCTTGAAAGATAGTTTAGAATACATTAATACAAATGTAGAATGGTTAAATAATTTTAAACAACACTAAAGAGTATAAGATTATGTATATAGAGCTTAACTAAAACTCAATATTTTCGTAGGGTTAACCTACAAATTTTGAGAGAAATTCAAAAATTATGACAATATTGTTTTATTGCATAATTGCATCCTCCACTTACATATTATGATGGTCAATGAGGTTTGGAACGTTTGTTGTCTCCGTTTCTCTAGATAATAGTGATTTTATAGTTAGTCTACTTATTTAAGCAATATATGAATTTCAACTAAATTAATTGTTAAAAATTAGAATGATGTACATGTACCTTGAAAGATAGTTTAGAATACATTAATACAAATGTAGAATGTGGTTAAATAATTTTAAACAACACTAAAGAGTATAAGATTATGTATATGAGAGCTTAACTAAAAACTCAATATTTTCGTAGGGGTTAACCTACAAATTTTGAGAGAAATTCAAAAATTATGACAATATTGTTTTATTGCATAATTGCATCCTCCACTTACATATTATGATGGTCAATGAGGTTTGGAACGTTTGTTGTCTCCGTTTCTCTAGATAATAGTGATTTTATAGTGGTTAGTCTACTTATTTAAGCAGTATATGAATTTCAACTAAATTAATTGTTAAAAATTAGAATGATGTACATGTACCTTGAAAGATAGTTTAGAATACATTAATACAAATGTAGAATGTGGTTAAATAATTTTAAACAACACTAAAGAGTATAAGATTATGTATATAGAGCGTTTAACGAAAAACTCAATATTTTCGTAGGGCTTAACCTACAAATTTTGAGAGAAATTCAAAAAATTATGACTATATTGTTTTATTGCATAATTGCACCCTCCACTTACATATTATGATGGGCAAAGAGGTTAGGAACGTTTGTTGTCTCCGTTTCTCTAGATAATAGTGATTTTATAGTGGTTAGTCTACTTATTTAAGCAGTTTATGAATTTAAACTAAATTAATTGTTAAAAATTAGAATGATGTACATGTACCTTGAAAGATAGTTTAGAATACATTAATACAAATGTAGAATATGGTTAAATAATTTTAAACAACACTAAAGAGTATAAGATTATGTATATAGAGCGTTTAACGAAAAACTCAATATTTTCGTAGGGGTTAACCTACAAATTTTGAGAGAAATTCAAAAATTATGACAATATTGTTTTATTGCATAATTGCATCCTCCACTTACATATTATGATGGGCAAAGAGGTTAGGAACGTTTGTTGTCTCCGTTTCTCTAGATAATAGTGATTTTATAGTGGTTAGTCTACTTATTTAAGCAGTTTATGAATTTAAACTAAATTAATTGTTAAAAATTAGAATGATGTACATGTACCTTGAAAGATAGTTTAGAATACTCTAATACAAATGTAGAATGTGGTTAAATAATTTTAAACAACACTAAAGAGTATAAGATTATGTATATAGAGCGTTTAACTAAAAAACTCAATATTTTTCGTAGGGTTAACCTACAAATTTTGAGAGAAATTCAAAATTATGACAATATTGTTTTATTGCATAATTGCATCCTCCACTTACATATTATGATGGTCAATGAGGTTTGGAACGTTTGTTGTCTCCGTTTCTCTAGATAATAGTAATTTTATAGTGGTTAGTCTACTTATTTAAGCAGTATATGAATTTCAACTAAATTAATTGTTAAAAATTAGAATGATGTACATGTACCTTGAAAGATAGTTTAGAATACATTAATACAAATGTAGAATATGGTTAAATAATTTTAAACAACACTAAAGAGTATAAGATTATGAATATAGAGCGTTTAACGAAAAACTCAATATTTTCGTAGGGGTTAACCTACAAATTTTGAGAGAAATTCAAAAATTATGACAATATTGTTTTATTGCATAATTGCATCCTCCACTTACATATTATGATGGGCAAAGAGGTTAGGAACGTTTGTTGTCTCCGCTTTCTCTAGATAATAGTGATTTTATAGTGGTTAGTCTACTTATTTAAGCAAGATATGAATTTCAACTAAATTAATTGTTAAAAATTAGAATGATGTACATGTACCTTGAAAGATAGTTTAGAATACATTAATACAAATGTAGAATGTGGTTAAATAATTTTAAACAACACTAAAGAGTATAAGATTATGTATATAGAGCATTTAACTAAAAAACTCAATATTTTCGTAGGGTTAACCTACAAATTTTGAGAGAAATTCAAAAATTATGACAATATTGTTTTATTGCATAATTGCATCCTCCACTTACATATTATGATGGGTCAAAGAGGTTAGGAACGTTTGTTGTCTCCGCTTCTAGATAATAGTGATTTTATAGTGGTTAGTCTACTTATTTAAGCAAGATATGAATTTCAACTAAATTAATTGTTAAAAATTAGAATGATGTACATGTACCTTGAAAGATAGTTTAGAATACATTAATACAAATGTAAATGTGGTTAAATAATTTTAAACAACACTAAAGAGTATAAGATTATGTATATAGAGCGATTTAACTAAAACTCAATATTTTCTAGGGTTAACCTACAAATTTTGAGAGAAATTCAAAAATTATGACAATATTGTTTTATTGCATAATTGCATCCTCCACTTACATATTATGATGGTCAAAGAGGTTTGGAACGTTTGTTGTCTCCGCTTCTCTAGATAATAGTGATTTTATAGTGGTTAGTCTACTTATTTAAGCAGATATGAATTTCAACTAAATTAATTGTTAAAAATTGAATGATGTACATGTACCTTGAAAGATAGTTTAGAATACATTAATACAAATGTAGAATGTGGTTAAATAATTTTAAACAACACTAAAGAGTATAAGATTATGTATATAGAGCATTTAACTAAAAACTCAATATTTTCGTAGGGTTAACCTACAAATTTTGAGAGAAATTCAAAAATTATGACAATATTGTTTTATTGCATAATTGCATCCTCCACTTACATATTATGATGGTCAAAGAGGTTTGGAACGTTTGTTGTCTCCGCTTCTAGATAATAGTGATTTTATAGTGGTTAGTCTACTTATTTAAGCAAGATATGAATTTCAACTAAATTAATTGTTAAAAGAATGATGTACATGTACCTTGAAAGATAGTTTAGAATACATTAATACAAATGTAGAATGTGGTTAAATAATTTTAAACAACACTAAAGAGTATAAGATTATGTATATAGAGCATTTAACTAAAAAACTCAATATTTCGTAGGGTTAACCTACAAATTTTGAGAGAAATTCAAAAATTATGACAATATTGTTTTATTGCATAATTGCATCCTCCACTTACATATTATGATGGTCAAAGAGGTTAGGAACGTTTGTTGTCTCCGCTTCTAGATAATAGTGATTTTATAGTGGTTAGTCTACTTATTTAAGCAAGATATGAATTTCAACTAAATTAATTGTTAAAAATTAGAATGATGTACATGTACCTTGAAAGATAGTTTAGAATACATTAATACAAATGTAGAATGTGGTTAAATAATTTTAAACAACACTAAAGAGTATAAGATTATGTATATAGAGCATTTAACTAAAAACTCAATATTTTCGTAGGGTTAACCTACAAATTTTGAGAGAAATTCAAAAATTATGACAATATTGTTTTATTGCATAATTGCATCCTCCACTTACATATTATGATGGTCAAAGAGGTTAGGAACGTTTGTTGTCCTCGCTTCTAGATAATAGTGATTTTATAGTGGTTAGTCTACTTATTTAAGCAAGATATGAATTTCAACTAAATTAATTGTTAAAATTAATGATGTACATGTACCTTGAAAGATAGTTTAGAACCATTAATACAAATGTAGAATGTGGTTAAATAATTTTAAACAACACTAAAGAGTATAAGATTATGTATATAGAGCATTTAACTAAAAACTCAATATTTTCGTAGGGTTAACCTACAAATTTTGAGAGAAATTCAAAAATTATGACAATATTGTTTTATTGCATAATTGCATCCTCCACTTACATATTATGATGGTCAAAGAGGTTAGGAACGTTTGTTGTCTCCATTTCTAGATAATAGTGATTTTATAGTGGTTAGTCTACTTATTTAAGCAAGATATGAATTTCAACTAAATTAATTGTTAAAAATTAGAATGATGTACATGTACCTTGAAAGATAGTTTAGAATACATTAATACAAATGTAATGTGGTTAAATAATTTTAAACAACACTAAAGAGTATAAGATTATGTATATAGAGCTTTAACTAAAAACTCAATATTTTCGTAGGGTTAACCTACAAATTTTGAGAGAAATTCAAAAATTATGACAATATTGTTTTATTGCATAATTGCATCCTCCACTTACATATTATGATGGTCAAAGAGGTTAGGAACGTTTGTTGTCTCCGCTTCTCTAGATAATAGTGATTTTATAGTGGTTAGTCTACTTATTTAAGCAAGATATGAATTTCAACTAAATTAATTGTTAAAAATTAGAATGATGTACATGTACCTTGAAAGATAGTTTAGAATACATTAATACAAATGTAATGTGGTTAAATAATTTTAAACAACACTAAAGAGTATAAGATTATGTATATAGAGCATTTAACTAAAAACTCAATATTTTCGTAGGGTTAACCTACAAATTTTGAGAGAAATTCAAAAATTATGACAATATTGTTTTATTGCATAATTGCATCCTCCACTTACATATTATGATGGTCAAAGAGGTTGGAACGTTTGTTGTCTCCGCTTCTCTAGATAATAGTGATTTTATAGTGGTTAGTCTACTTATTTAAGCAAGATATGAATTTCAACTAAATTAATTGTTAAAAATTAGAATGATGTACATGTACCTTGAAAGATAGTTTAGAATACATTAATACAAATGTAGAATGGTTAAATAATTTTAAACAACACTAAAGAGTATAAGATTATGTATATAGAGCATTTAACTAAAAAACTCAATATTTTCAGTAGGGTTAACCTACAAATTTTGAGAGAAATTCAAAAATTATGACAATATTGTTTTATTGCATAATTGCATCCTCCACTTACATATTATGATGGCAAAGAGGTTAGGAACGCTTGTTGTCTCCGCTTCTCTAGATAATAGTGATTTTATAGTGGTTAGTCTACTTATTTAAGATATGAATTTCAACTAAATTAATTGTTAAAAATTAGAATGATGTACATGTACCTTGAAAGATAGTTTAGAATACATTAATACAAATGTAGAATGTGGTTAAATAATTTTAAACAACACTAAAGAGTATAAGATTATGTATATAGAGCTTTAACTAAAAACTCAATATTTTCGTAGGGTTAACCTACAAATTTTGAGAGAAATTCAAAAATTATGACAATATTGTTTTATTGCATAATTGCATCCTCCACTTACATATTATGATGGGCAAAGAGGTTAGGAACGTTTGTTGTCTCCGTTCTCTAGATAATAGTGATTTTATAGTGGTTAGTCTACTTATTTAAGAAAGATATGAATTTCAACTAAATTAATTGTTAAAAATTAGAATGATGTACATGTACCTTGAAAGATAGTTTAGAATACATTAATACAAATGTAGAATGTGGTTAAATAATTTTAAACAACACTAAAGAGTATAAGATTATGTATATAGAGTTTAACTAAAAACTCAATATTTTCGTAGGGTTAACCTACAAATTTTGAGAGAAATTCAAAAATTATGACAATATTGTTTTATTGCATAATTGCATCCTCCACTTACATATTATGATGGTCAATGAGGTTTGGAACGTTTGTTGTCTCCGCTTCTCAGATAATAGTGATTTTATAGTGGTTAGTCTACTTATTTAAGCAAGATATGAATTTCAACTAAATTAATTGTTAAAAATTAGAATGATGTACATGTACCTTGAAAGATAGTTTAGAATACATTAATACAAATGTAGAATGTGGTTAAATAATTTTAAACAACACTAAAGAGTATAAGATTATGTATATAGAGCAATTAACTAAAAACTCAATATTTTCGTAGGGTTAACCTACAAATTTTGAGAGAAATTCAAAAATTATGACAATATTGTTTTATTGCATAATTGCATCCTCCACTTACATATTATGATGGGCAAAGAGGTTAGGAACGTTTGTTGTCTCCGCTTCTCTAGATAATAGTGATTTTCTAGTGGTTAGTCTACTTATTTAAGCAAGATATGAATTTCAACTAAATTAATTGTTAAAAATTAGAATGATGTACATGTACCTTGAAAGATAGTTTAGAATACATTAATACAAATGTAGAATGGTTAAATAATTTTAAACAACACTAAAGAGTATAAGATTATGTATATAGAGCATTTAACTAAAAACTCAATATTTTCGTAGGGTTAACCTACAAATTTTGAGAGAAATTCAAAAATTATGACAATATTGTTTTATTGCATAATTGCATCCTCCACTTACATATTATGATGGTCAAAGAGGTTAGGAACGTTTGTTGTCTCCTTTCTCTAGATAATAGTGATTTTATAGTGGTTAGTCTACTTATTTAAGCAAGATATGAATTTCAACTAAATTAATTGTTAAAAATTAGAATGATGTACATGTACCTTGAAAGATAGTTTAGAAACATTAATACAAATGTAGAATGTGGTTAAATAATTTTAAACAACACTAAAGAGTATAAGATTATGTATATAGAGCATTTAACTAAAAACTCAATATTTTCGTAGGGTTAACCTACAAATTTTGAGAGAAATTCAAAAATTATGACAATATTGTTTTATTGCATAATTGCATCCTCCACTTACATATTATGATGGTCAAAGAGGTTTGGAACGTTTGTTGTCTCCGCTTCTCTAGATAATAGTGATTTTATAGTGGTTAGTCTACTTATTTAAGCAAGATATGAATTTCAACTAAATTAATTGTTAAAAATTAGAATGATGTACATGTACCTTGAAAGATAGTTTAGAATACATTAATACAAATGTAGAATGTGGTTAAATAATTTTAAACAACACTAAAGAGTATAAGATTATGTATATAGAGCATTTAACTAAAAACTCAATATTTTCGTAGGGTTAACCTACAAATTTTGAGAGAAATTCAAAAATTATGACAATATTGTTTTATTGCATAATTGCATCCTCCACTTACATATTATGATGGGCAAAGAGGTTAGAACGTTTGTTGTCTCCGCTTCTCTAGATAATAGTGATTTTATAGTGGTTAGTCTACTTATTTAAGCAAGATATGAATTTCAACTAAATTAATTGTTAAAAATTAGAATGATGTACATGTACCTTGAAAGATAGTTTACATTAATACAAATGTAGAATGTGGTTAAATAATTTTAAACAACACTAAAGAGTATAAGATTATGTATATAGAGCTTAACTAAAAACTCAATATTTTCGTAGGGTTAACCTACAAATTTTGAGAGAAATTCAAAAATTATGACAATATTGTTTTATTGCATAATTGCATCCTCCACTTACATATTATGATGGTCAAAGAGGTTTGAACGTTTGTTGTCTCCGCTTTCTAGATAATAGTGATTTTATAGGGTTAGTCTACTTATTTACAAAGATATGAATTTCAACTAAATTAATTGTTAAAATTAGAATGATGTACATGTACCTTGAAAGATAGTTTAGAATACATTAATACAAATGTAGAATGTGGTTAAATAATTTTAAACAACACTAAAGAGTATAAGATTATGTATATAGAGCGCTTAACTAAAAACTCAATATTTTCGTAGGGTTAACCTACAAATTTTGAGAGAAATTCAAAAATTATGACAATATTGTTTTATTGCATAATTGCATCCTCCACTTACATATTATGATGGGCAAAGAGGTTAGGAACGTTTGTTGTCTCCGCTTCTCTAGATAATAGTGATTTTATAGTGGTTAGTCTACTTATTTAAGCAAGATATGAATTTCAACTAAATTAATTGTTAAAAATTAGAATGATGTACATGTACCTTGAAAGATAGTTTAGAATACATTAATACAAATGTAGAATGTGGTTAAATAATTTTAAACAACACTAAAGAGTATAAGATTATGTATATAGAGCTTTAACTAAAAACTCAATATTTTCGTAGGGTTAACCTACAAATTTTGAGAGAAATTCAAAAATTATGACAATATTGTTTTATTGCATAATTGCATCCTCCACTTACATATTATGATGGTAAAGAGGTTGGAACGCTTGTTGTCTCCGCTTCAGATAATAGTGATTTTATAGTGGTTAGTCTACTTATTTAAGCAGATATGAATTTCAACTAAATTAATTGTTAAAAATTAGAATGATGTACATGTACCTTGAAAGATAGTTTAGAATACATTAATACAAATGTAGAATGTGGTTAAATAATTTTAAACAACACTAAAGAGTATAAGATTATGTATATAGAGCTTTAACTAAAAACTCAATATTTTCGTAGGGTTAACCTACAAATTTTGAGAGAAATTCAAAAATTATGACAATATTGTTTTATTGCATAATTGCATCCTCCACTTACATATTATGATGGTCAAAGAGGTTAGGAACGTTTGTTGTCTCCGCTTCTCTAGATAATAGTGATTTTATAGTGGTTAGTCTACTTATTTAAGCAAGATATGAATTTCAACTAAATTAATTGTTAAAAATTAGAATGATGTACATGTACCTTGAAAGATAGTTTAGAATACATTAATACAAATGTAGAATGTGGTTAAATAATTTTAAACAACACTAAAGAGTATAAGATTATGTATATAGAGCATTTAACTAAAAACTCAATATTTTAGGGTTAACCTACAAATTTTGAGAGAAATTCAAAAATTATGACAATATTGTTTTATTGCATAATTGCATCCTCCACTTACATATTATGATGGTCAAAGAGGTTTGGAACGTTTGTTGTCTCCGCTTCTAGATAATAGTGATTTTATAGTGGTTAGTCTACTTATTTAAGCAAGATATGAATTTCAACTAAATTAATTGTTAAAAATTAATGATGTACATGTACCTTGAAAGATAGTTTAGAATACATTAATACAAATGTAGAATGTGGTTAAATAATTTTAAACAACACTAAAGAGTATAAGATTATGTATATAGAGCATTTAACGAAAAACTCAATATTTTCGTAGGGTTAACCTACAAATTTTGAGAGAAATTCAAAAATTATGACAATATTGTTTTATTGCATAATTGCATCCTCCACTTACATATTATGATGGTCAAATGAGGTTTGGAACGTTTGTTGTCCCGCTTTCTCTGATAATAGTGATTTTATAGTGGTTAGTCTACTTATTTAAGCAAGATATGAATTTCAACTAAATTAATTGTTAAAATTGAATGATGTACATGTACCTTGAAAGATAGTTTAGAATACATTAATACAAATGTAGAATGTGGTTAAATAATTTTAAACAACACTAAAGAGTATAAGATTATGTATATAGAGCATTTAACTAAAAACTCAATATTTTCAGGGTTAACCTACAAATTTTGAGAGAAATTCAAAAATTATGACAATATTGTTTTATTGCATAATTGCATCCTCCACTTACATATTATGATGGTCAATGAGGTTTGGAACGTTTGTTGTCTCCGTTTCTCTAGATAATAGTGATTTTATAGTGGTTAGTCTACTTATTTAAGTAGATATGAATTTCAACTAAATTAATTGTTAAAAATTAGAATGATGTACATGTACCTTGAAAGATAGTTTAGAATACATTAATACAAATGTAGAATGTGGTTAAATAATTTTAAACAACAAAAGAGTATAAGATTATGTATATAGAGCTTTAACTAAAAACTCAATATTTTCAGGGTTAACCTACAAATTTTGAGAGAAATTCAAAAATTATGACAATATTGTTTTATTGCATAATTGCATCCTCCACATATTATGATGGGCAGGTTAGGAACGTTTGTTGTCTCCGCTTTCTAGATAATAGTGATTTTATAGTGGTTAGTCTACTTATTTAAGCAAGATATGAATTTCAACTAAATTAATTGTTAAAAATTAGTGATGTACATGTACCTTGAAAGATAGTTTAGAATACATTAATACAAATGTTAAATAATTTTAAACAACACTAAAGAGTATAAGATTATGTATATAGAATGCTTAACTAAAACTCAATATTTCGTAGGGTTAACCTACAAATTTTGAGAGAAATTCAAAAATTATGACAATATTGTTTTATTGCATAATTGCATCCTCCACTTACATATTATGATGGTCAAAGAGGTTAGGAACGTTTGTTGTCTCCGCTTCTAGATAATAGTGATTTTATAGTGGTTAGTCTACTTATTTAAGCAGATATGAATTTCAACTAAATTAATTGTTAAAAATTAGAATGATGTACATGTACCTTGAAAGATAGTTTAGAAACATTAATACAAATGTAGAATGTGGTTAAATAATTTTAAACAACACTAAAGAGTATAAGATTATGTATATAGAGCATTTAACTAAAAACTCAATATTTTCAGGGTTAACCTACAAATTTTGAGAGAAATTCAAAAATTATGACAATATTGTTTTATTGCATAATTGCATCCTCCACTTACATATTATGATGGTCAAAGAGGTTAGGAACGTTTGTTGTCTCCGCTTCTCTAGATAATAGTGATTTTATGGTTAGTCTACTTATTTAAGCAATATATGAATTTCAACTAAATTAATTGTTAAAAATTAGAATGATGTACATGTACCTTAAAAGATAGTTTAGAATACATTAATACAAATGTAGAATGTGGTTAAATAATTTTAAACAACACTAAAGAGTATAAGATTATGTATATAGAGCATTTAACTAAAAACTCAATATTTTCGTAGGGTTAACCTACAAATTTTGAGAGAAATTCAAAAATTATGACAATATTGTTTTATTGCATAATTGCATCCTCCACTTACATATTATGATGGGCAAAGAGGTTAGGAACGTTTGTTGTCTCGCTTCTAGATAATAGTGATTTTATAGTGGTTAGTCTACTTATTTAAGCAGATATGAATTTCAACTAAATTAATTGTTAAAAATTAGAATGATGTACATGTACCTTGAAAGATAGTTTAGAATACATTAATACAAATGTAGAATGTGGTTAAATAATTTTAAACAACACTAAAGAGTATAAGATTATGTATATAGAGCATTAACTAAAAACTCAATATTTTCTAGGGGTTAACCTACAAATTTTGAGAGAAATTCAAAAATTATGACAATATTGTTTTATTGCATAATTGCATCCTCCACTTACATATTATGATGGTCAAAGAGGTTTGGAACGTTTGTTGTCTCCGCTTCTAGATAATAGTGATTTTATAGTGGTTAGTCTACTTATTTAAGCAAGATATGAATTTCAACTAAATTAATTGTTAAAAATTAGAATGATGTACATGTACCTTGAAAGATAGTTTAGAATACATTAATACAAATGTAGAATGTGGTTAAATAATTTTAAACAACACTAAAGAGTATAAGATTATGTATATAGAGCATTTAACTAAAAACTCAATATTTTCGTAGGGTTAACCTACAAATTTTGAGAGAAATTCAAAAATTATGACAATATTGTTTTATTGCATAATTGCATCCTCCACTTACATATTATGATGGTCAAAGAGGTTAGAACGTTTGTTGTCTCCGCTTTCTCTAGATAATAGTGATTTTATAGGGTTAGTCTACTTATTTAAGCAAGATATGAATTTAAACTAAATTAATTGTTAAAAATTAGAATGATGCATGTACCTTGAAAGATAGTTTAGAATACATTAATACAAATGTAGAATGTGGTTAAATAATTTTAAACAACACTAAAGAGTATAAGATTATGTATATAGAGCATTTAACTAAAAACTCAATATTTTCGTAGGGTTAACCTACAAATTTTGAGAGAAATTCAAAAATTATGACAATATTGTTTTATTGCATAATTGCATCCTCCACTTACATATTATGATGGTCAAAGAGGTTAGGAACGTTTGTTGTCTCCGCTTCTAGATAATAGTGATTTTATAGTGGTTAGTCTACTTATTTAAGCAAGATATGAATTTCAACTAAATTAATTGTTAAAATTAGAATGATGTACATGTACCTTGAAAGATAGTTTAGAATACATTAATACAAATGTAGAATGTGGTTAAATAATTTTAAACAACACTAAAGAGTATAAGATTATGTATATAGAGCATTTAACTAAAAACTCAATATTTTCGTAGGGTTAACCTACAAATTTTGAGAGAAATTCAAAAATTATGACAATATTGTTTTATTGCATAATTGCATCCTCCACTTACATATTATGATGGTCAAAGAGGTTAGGAACGTTTGTTGTCTCCGCTTCTCTAGATAATAGTGATTTTATAGTGGTTAGTCTACTTATTTAAGCAAGATATGAATTTCAACTAAATTAATTGTTAAAAATTAGAATGATGTACATGTACCTTGAAAGATAGTTTAGAATACATTAATACAAATGTAGAATGTGGTTAAATAATTTTAAACAACACTAAAGAGTATAAGATTATGTATATAGAGCATTTAACTAAAAAACTCAATATTTTCGTAGGGTTAACCTACAAATTTTGAGAGAAATTCAAAAATTATGACAATATTGTTTTATTGCATAATTGCATCCTCCACTTACATATTATGATGGGCAAAGAGGTTAGGAACGCTTGTTGTCTCCGCTTCTAGATAATAGTGATTTTATAGTGGTTAGTCTACTTATTTAAGCAAGATATGAATTTCAACTAAATTAATTGTTAAAAATTAGAATGATGTACATGTACCTTGAAAGATAGTTTAGAATACATTAATACAAATGTAGAATGTGGTTAAATAATTTTAAACAACACTAAAGAGTATAAGATTATGTATATAGAGCATTTAACTAAAACTCAATATTTTCGTAGGGTTAACCTACAAATTTTGAGAGAAATTCAAAAATTATGACAATATTGTTTTATTGCATAATTGCATCCTCCACTTACATATTATGATGGTCAAAGAGGTTAGGAACGTTTGTTGTCTCGCTTCTCTAGATAATAGTGATTTTATAGTGGTTAGTCTACTTATTTAAGCAAAGATATGAATTTCAACTAAATTAATTGTTAAAATTAGAATGATGTACATGTACCTTGAAAGATAGTTTAGAATACATTAATACAAATGTAGAATGTGGTTAAATAATTTTAAACAACACTAAAGAGTATAAGATTATGTATATAGAGCTTTAACTAAAAACTCAATATTTTCGTAGGGTTAACCTACAAATTTTGAGAGAAATTCAAAAATTATGACAATATTGTTTTATTGCATAATTGCATCCTCCATTTACATATTATGATGGTCAAAGAGGTTTGGAACGTTTGTTGTCTTTCTCTAGATAATATTGATTTTATAGTGGTTAGTCTACTTATTTAAGCAATATATGAATTTCAACTAAATTAATTGTTAAAAATTAGAATGATGTACATGTACCTTGAAAGATAGTTTAGAATACATTAATACAAATGTAGAATGTGGTTAAATAATTTTAAACAACACTAAAGAGTATAAGATTATGTATATAGAGCATTTAACTAAAAACTCAATATTTTCGTAGGGTTAACCTACAAATTTTGAGAGAAATTCAAAAATTATGACAATATTGTTTTATTGCATAATTGCATCCTCCACTTACATATTATGATGGCAAAGAGGTTAGAACGTTTGTTGTCTCCGCTTCTCTAGATAATAGTGATTTTATAGTGGTTAGTCTACTTATTTAAGCAGTATATGAATTTCAACTAAATTAATTGTTAAAATTTAGAATGATGTACATGTACCTTGAAAGATAGTTTAGAAACCTTTTAATACAAATGTAGAATGTGGTTAAATAATTTTAAACAACACTAAAGAGTATAAGATTATGTATATAGAGCGTTTAACGAAAAACTCAATATTTTTGTAGGGGTTAACCTACAAATTTTGAGAGAAATTCAAAAATATGACAATATTGTTTTATTGCATAATTGCATCCTCCACTTACATATTATGATGGTCAAAGAGGTTAGAACGTTTGTTGTCTCCGCTCTAGATAATAGTGATTTTATAGTGGTTAGTCTACTTATTTAAGCAGTATATGAATTTCAACTAAATTAATTGTTAAAAATTAGAATGATGTACATGTACCTTGAAAGATAGTTAGAATACATTAATACAAATGTAGAATGTGGTTAAATAATTTTAAACAACACTAAAGAGTATAAGATTATGTATATAGAGCATAACTAAAAACTCAATATTTTCAGGGTTAACCTACAATTTTGAGAGAAATTCAAAAATTATGAAAATATTGTTTTATTGCATAATTGCATCCTCCACTTACATATTATGATGGGCAAAGAGGTTAGGAACGTTTGTTGTCTCCGTTTCTCTAGATAATAGTGATTTTATAGTGGTTAGTCTACTTATTTAAGCAGTATATGAATTTCAACTAAATTAATTGTTAAAAATTAGAATGATGTACATGTACCTTGAAAGATAGTTTAGAATACATTAATACAAATGTAGAATGTGGTTAAATAATTTTAAACAACACTAAAGAGTATAAGATTATGTATATGAGCATTTAACTAAAAACTCAATATTTTCGTAGGGTTAACCTACAAATTTTGAGAGAAATTCAAAAATTATGACAATATTGTTTTATTGCATAATTGCATCCTCCACTTACATATTATGATGGCAAAGAGGTTAGGAACGTTTGTTGTCTCCGCTTCTCTAGATAATAGTGATTTTATAGTGGTTAGTCTACTTATTTAAGCAAGATATGAATTTCAACTAAATTAATTGTTAAAAATTAGAATGATGTACATGTACCTTGAAAGATAGTTTAGAATACATTAATACAAATGTAGAATGGTTAAATAATTTTAAACAACACTAAAGAGTATAAGATTATGTATAGAGCATTTAACTAAAAACTCAATATTTTCGTAGGGTTAACCTACAAATTTTGAGAGAAATTCAAAAATTATGACAATATTGTTTTATTGCATAATTGCATCCTCCACTTACATATTATGATGGTCAAAGAGGTTGGAACGCTTGTTGTCTCCGCTTCTCTAGATAATAGTGATTTTATAGTGGTTAGTCTACTTATTTAAAAGATATGAATTTCAACTAAATTAATTGTTAAAAATTAGAATGATGTACAGGTACCTTGAAAGATAGTTTAGAATACATTAATACAAATGTAGAATGTGGTTAAATAATTTTAAACAACACTAAAGAGTATAAGATTATGTATATAGAGCTTTAACTAAAAACTCAATATTTTCGTAGGGTTAACCTACAAATTTTGAGAGAAATTCAAAAATTATGACAATATTGTTTTATTGCATAATTGCATCCTCCACTTACATATTATGATGGGCAAAGAGGTTAGGAACGTTTGTTGTCTCCGCTTCTCTAGATAATAGTGATTTTATAGTGGTTAGTCTACTTATTTAAGCAAGATATGAATTTCAACTAAATTAATTGTTAAAAATTAGAATGATGTACATGTACCTTGAAAGATAGTTTAGAATACATTAATACAAATGTAGAATGTGGTTAAATAATTTTAAACAACACTAAAGAGTATAAGATTATGTATATAGAGCGCTTTAACTTAAAACTCAATATTTTCGTAGGGTTAACCTACAAATTTTGAGAGAAATTCAAAAATTATGACAATATTGTTTTATTGCATAATTGCATCCTCCACTTACATATTATGATGGTCAATGAGGTTTGGAACGTTTGTTGTCTCCGCTTCTAGATAATAGTGATTTTATAGTGGTTAGTCTACTTATTTAAGCAAGATATGAATTTCAACTAAATTAATTGTTAAAAATTAGAATGATGTACATGTACCTTGAAAGATAGTTTAGAATACATTAATACAAATGTAGAATGTGGTTAAATAATTTTAAACAACACTAAAGAGTATAAGATTATGTATATAGAGCTTTAACTAAAAACTCAATATTTTCTAGGGTTAACTACAAATTTTGAGAGAAATTCAAAAATTATGACAATATTGTTTTATTGCATAATTGCATCCTCCACTTACATATTATGATGGTCAAAGAGGTTTGAACGTTTGTTGTCTCGCTCTCTAGATAATAGTGATTTTATAGTGGTTAGTCTACTTATTTAAGCAAGATATGAATTTCAACTAAATTAATTGTTAAAAATTAGAATGATGTACATGTACCTTGAAAGATAGTTTAGAATACATTAATACAAATGTAGAATGTGGTTAAATAATTTTAAACAACACTAAAGAGTATAAGATTATGTATATAGAGCATGCTTAACTAAAAACTCAATATTTTCGTAGGGTTAACCTACAAATTTTGAGAGAAATTCAAAAATTATGACAATATTGTTTTATTGCATAATTGCATCCTCCACTTACATATTATGATGGTCAAAGAGGTTAGGAACGTTTGTTGTCTCCGCTTCTCTAGATAATAGTGATTTTATAGTGGTTAGTCTACTTATTTAAGCAAGATATGAATTTCAACTAAATTAATTGTTAAAAATTAGAATGATGTACATGTACCTTGAAAGATAGTTTAGAATACATTAATACAAATGTAGAATGTGGTTAAATAATTTTAAACAACACTAAAGAGTATAAGATTATGTATATAGAGCATTTAACTAAAAACTCAATATTTTCAGGGTTAACCTACAAATTTTGAGAGAAATTCAAAAATTATGACAATATTGTTTTATTGCATAATTGCATCCTCCACTTACATATTATGATGGGCAAAGAGGTTAGGAACGTTTGTTGTCTCCGCTTCTAGATAATAGTGATTTTATAGTGGTTAGTCTACTTATTTAAGCAAATATGAATTTCAACTAAATTAATTGTTAAAAATTAGAATGATGTACATGTACCTTGAAAGATAGTTTAGAATACATTAATACAAATGTAGAATGTGGTTAAATAATTTTAAACAACACTAAAGAGTATAAGATTATGTATATAGAGCTTTAACTAAAAACTCAATATTTTCGTAGGGTTAACCTACAAATTTTGAGAGAAATTCAAAAATTATGACAATATTGTTTTATTGCATAATTGCATCCTCCACTTACATATTATGATGGTCAAAGAGGTTAGGAACGTTTGTTGTCTCCGCTTCTCTAGATAATAGTGATTTTATAGTGGTTAGTCTACTTATTTAAGCAAGATATGAATTTCAACTAAATTAATTGTTAAAAATTAGAATGATGTACATGTACCTTGAAAGATAGTTTAGAATACATTAATACAAATGTAGAATGTGGTTAAATAATTTTAAACAACACTAAAGAGTATAAGATTATGTATATGAGCATTTAACTAAAACTCAATATTTTCGTAGGGTTAACCTACAAATTTTGAGAGAAATTCAAAAATTATGACAATATTGTTTTATTGCATAATTGCATCCTCCACTTACATATTATGATGGTCAAAGAGGTTAGGAACGTTTGTTGTCTCCGCTTCTCTAGATAATAGTGATTTTATAGTGGTTAGTCTACTTATTTAAGCAAGATATGAATTTCAACTAAATTAATTGTTAAAAATTAGAATGATGTACATGTACCTTGAAAGATAGTTTAGAATACATTAATACAAATGTAGAATGTGGTTAAATAATTTTAAACAACACTAAAGAGTATAAGATTATGTATATAGAGCTTAACTAAAAACTCAATATTTTCGTAGGGTTAACCTACAAATTTTGAGAGAAATTCAAAATTATGACAATATTGTTTTATTGCATAATTGCATCCTCCACTTACATATTATGATGGGCAAAGAGGTTAGGAACGTTTGTTGTCTCCGCTTCTCTAGATAATAGTGATTTTATAGTGGTTAGTCTACTTATTTAAGCAAGATATGAATTTCAACTAAATTAATTGTTAAAAATTAGAATGATGTACATGTACCTTGAAAGATAGTTTAGAATACATTAATACAAATGTAGAATGTGGTTAAATAATTTTAAACAACACTAAAGAGTATAAGATTATGTATATAGAGCTTAACTAAAAACTCAATATTTTCGTAGGGTTAACCTACAAATTTTGAGAGAAATTCAAAAATTATGACAATATTGTTTTATTGCATAATTGCATCCTCCACTTACATATTATGATGGGCAAAGAGGTTAGGAACGTTTGTTGTCTCCGCTTCTAGATAATAGTGATTTTATAGTGGTTAGTCTACTTATTTAAGCAAGATATGAATTTCAACTAAATTAATTGTTAAAAATTAGAATGATGTACATGTACCTTGAAAGATAGTTTAGAATACATTAATACAAATGTAGAATGTGGTTAAATAATTTTAAACAACACTAAAGAGTATAAGATTATGTATATAGAGCTTTAACTAAAAACTCAATATTTTCGTAGGGTTAACCTACAAATTTTGAGAGAAATTCAAAAATTATGACAATATTGTTTTATTGCATAATTGCATCCTCCACTTACATATTATGATGGTCAAAGAGGTTAGGAACGTTTGTTGTCTCCGCTTCTCTAGATAATAGTGATTTTATAGTGGTTAGTCTACTTATTTAAGCAAGATATGAATTTCAACTAAATTAATTGTTAAAAATTAGAATGATGTACATGTACCTTGAAAGATAGTTTAGAATACATTAATACAAATGTAGAATGTGGTTAAATAATTTTAAACAACACTAAAGAGTATAAGATTATGTATATAGAGCATTTAACTAAAAACTCAATATTTTCGTAGGGTTAACCTACAAATTTTGAGAGAAATTCAAAAATTATGACAATATTGTTTTATTGCATAATTGCATCCTCCACTTACATATTATGATGGTCAAAGAGGTTAGGAACGTTTGTTGTCTCCGCTTTCTCTAGATAATAGTGATTTTATAGTGGTTAGTCTACTTATTTAAGCAAGATATGAATTTCAACTAAATTAATTGTTAAAAATTAGAATGATGTACATGTACCTTGAAAGATAGTTTAGAATACATTAATACAAATGTAGAATGTGGTTAAATAATTTTAAACAACACTAAAGAGTATAAGATTATGTATATAGAGCTTTAACTAAAAACTCAATATTTCGTAGGGTTAACCTACAAATTTTGAGAGAAATTCAAAAATTATGACAATATTGTTTTATTGCATAATTGCATCCTCCACTTACATATTATGATGGTCAAAGAGGTTAGGAACGTTTGTTGTCTCCGTTCTCTAGATAATAGTGATTTTATAGTGGTTAGTCTACTTATTTAAGCAATATATGAATTTCAACTAAATTAATTGTTAAAAATTAGAATGATGTACATGTACCTTGAAAGATAGTTTAGAATACATTAATACAAATGTAGAATGTGGTTAAATAATTTTAAACAACACTAAAGAGTATAAGATTATGTATATAGAGCTTAACTAAAAACTCAATATTTTCGTAGGGTTAACCTACAAATTTTGAGAGAAATTCAAAAATTATGACAATATTGTTTTATTGCATAATTGCATCCTCCACTTACATATTATGATGGTCAAAGAGGTTGGAACGTTTGTTGTCTCCGCTTCTCTAGATAATAGTGATTTTATAGTGGTTAGTCTACTTATTTAAGCAAGATATGAATTTCAACTAAATTAATTGTTAAAAATTAATGATGTACATGTACCTTGAAAGATAGTTTAGAATACATTAATACAAATGTAGAATGGTTAAATAATTTTAAACAACACTAAAGAGTATAAGATTATGTATATAGAGCATGCTTAACTAAAAACTCAATATTTTCGTAGGGTTAACCTACAAATTTTGAGAGAAATTCAAAATTATGACAATATTGTTTTATTGCATAATTGCATCCTCCACTTACATATTATGATGGGCAAAGAGGTTAGGAACGTTTGTTGTCTCCGCTCTAGATAATAGTGATTTTATAGTGGTTAGTCTACTTATTTAAGCAAGATATGAATTTCAACTAAATTAATTGTTAAAAATTAGAATGATGTACATGTACCTTGAAAGATAGTTTAGAATACATTAATACAAATGTAGAATGTGGTTAAATAATTTTAAACAACACTAAAGAGTATAAGATTATGTATATAGAGCATTTAACTAAAAACTCAATATTTTCGTAGGGTTAACCTACAAATTTTGAGAGAAATTCAAAAATTATGACAATATTGTTTTATTGCATAATTGCATCCTCCACTTACATATTATGATGGTCAAAGAGGTTAAACGTTTGTTGTCTCCGCTTCTCTAGATAATAGTGATTTTATATGGTTAGTCTACTTATTTAAGCAGATATGAATTTCAACTAAATTAATTGTTAAAAATTAGAATGATGTACATGTACCTTGAAAGATAGTTTAGAATACATTAATACAAATGTAGAATGTGGTTAAATAATTTTAAACAACACTAAAGAGTATAAGATTATGTATATAGAGCTTAACTAAAACTCAATATTTTCGTAGGGTTAACCTACAAATTTTGAGAGAAATTCAAAAATTATGACAATATTGTTTTATTGCATAATTGCATCCTCCACTTACATATTATGATGGGCAAAGAGGTTAGGAACGTTTGTTGTCTCCGCTTCTCTAGATAATAGTGATTTTATAGGTTAGTCTACTTATTTAAGCAAGATATGAATTTCAACTAAATTAATTGTTAAAAATTAGAATGATGTACATGTACCTTGAAAGATAGTTTAGAATACATTAATACAAATGTAGAATGTGGTTAAATAATTTTAAACAACACTAAAGAGTATAAGATTATGTATATAGAGCTTAACTAAAACTCAATATTTTCGTAGGGTTAACCTACAAATTTTGAGAGAAATTCAAAATTATGACAATATTGTTTTATTGCATAATTGCATCCTCCACTTACATATTATGATGGGAAGAGGTTGGAACGTTTGTTGTCTCCGCTTCTCTAGATAATAGTGATTTTATAGTGGTTAGTCTACTTATTTAAGCAGATATGAATTTCAACTAAATTAATTGTTAAAATTAGAATGATGTACATGTACCTTGAAAGATAGTTTAGAATACATTAATACAAATGTAGAATGGTTAAATAATTTTAAACAACACTAAAGAGTATAAGATTATGTATATAGAGCTTAACTAAAAACTCAATATTTTTAGGGTTAACCTACAAATTTTGAGAGAAATTCAAAAATTATGACAATATTGTTTTATTGCATAATTGCATCCTCCACTTACATATTATGATGGGCAAAGAGGTTGGAACGTTTGTTGTCTCCTTTCTCTAGATAATAGTGATTTTATAGTGGTTAGTCTACTTATTTAAGCAAGATATGAATTTCAACTAAATTAATTGTTAAAAATTAGAATGATGTACATGTACCTTGAAAGATAGTTTAGAATACATTAATACAAATGTAGAATGTGGTTAAATAATTTTAAACAACACTAAAGAGTATAAGATTATGTATATAGAGCATTTAACTAAAAACTCAATATTTTCGTAGGGTTAACCTACAAATTTTGAGAGAAATTCAAAAATTATGACAATATTGTTTTATTGCATAATTGCATCCTCCACTTACATATTATGATGGGCAAAGAGGTTAGAACGTTTGTTGTCTCCGCTTCTCTAGATAATAGTGATTTTATAGGTTAGTCTACTTATTTAAGCAATATGAATTTCAACTAAATTAATTGTTAAAAATTAGAATGATGTACATGTACCTTGAAAGATAGTTTAGAATACATTAATACAAATGTAGAATGTGGTTAAATAATTTTAAACAACACTAAAGAGTATAAGATTATGTATATAGAGCTTAACTAAAAACTCAATATTTTCGTAGGGTTAACCTACAAATTTTGAGAGAAATTCAAAAATTATGACAATATTGTTTTATTGCATAATTGCATCCTCCACTTACATATTATGATGGTCAAAGAGGTTAGGAACGTTTGTTGTCTCCGCTTCTAGATAATAGTGATTTTATAGTGGTTAGTCTACTTATTTAAGCAAGATATGAATTTCAACTAAATTAATTGTTAAAAATTAGAATGATGTACATGTACCTTGAAAGATAGTTTAGAATACATTAATACAAATGTAGAATGTGGTTAAATAATTTTAAACAACACTAAAGAGTATAAGATTATGTATATAGAGCTTAACTAAAAAACTCAATATTTTCGTAGGGTTAACCTACAAATTTTGAGAGAAATTCAAAAATTATGACAATATTGTTTTATTGCATAATTGCATCCTCCACTTACATATTATGATGGTCAAAGAGGTTAGGAACGCTTTGTTGTCTCTCGCTTCTCTAGATAATAGTGATTTTATAGTGGTTAGTCTACTTATTTAAGCAAGATATGAATTTCAACTAAATTAATTGTTAAAATTAGAATGATGTACATGTACCTTGAAAGATAGTTTAGAATACATTAATACAAATGTAGAATGTGGTTAAATAATTTTAAACAACACTAAAGAGTATAAGATTATGTATATAGAGCTTAACTAAAAACTCAATATTTTCGTAGGGTTAACCTACAAATTTTGAGAGAAATTCAAAAATTATGACAATATTGTTTTATTGCATAATTGCATCCTCCACTTACATATTATGATGGCAAAGAGGTTAGGAACGCTTGTTGTCTCCGCTTCTAGATAATAGTGATTTTATAGTGGTTAGTCTACTTATTTAAGCAGATATGAATTTCAACTAAATTAATTGTTAAAAATTAGAATGATGTACATGTACCTTGAAAGATAGTTTAGAATACATTAATACAAATGTAGAATGTGGTTAAATAATTTTAAACAACACTAAAGAGTATAAGATTATGTATATAGAGCCTAACTAAATTTTCGTAGGGTTAACCTACAAATTTTGAGAGAAATTCAAAATTATGACAATATTGTTTTATTGCATAATTGCATCCTCCACTTACATATTATGATGGGCAAAGAGGTTAGGAACGTTTGTTGTCTCCGCTTTCTAGATAATAGTGATTTTATAGTTAGTCTACTTATTTAAGCAGATATGAATTTCAACTAAATTAATTGTTAAAAATTAGAATGATGTACATGTACCTTGAAAGATAGTTTAGAATACATTAATACAAATGTAGAATGTGGTTAAATAATTTTAAACAACACTAAAGAGTATAAGATTATGTATATAGAGCATTTAACTAAAAACTCAATATTTTCGTAGGGTTAACCTACAAATTTTGAGAGAAATTCAAAAATTATGACAATATTGTTTTATTGCATAATTGCATCCTCCACTTACATATTATGATGGGCAAAGAGGTTAGAACGCTTGTTGTCTCCGCTTCTCTATAATAGTGATTTTATAGTGGTTAGTCTACTTATTTAAGCAAGATATGAATTTCAACTAAATTAATTGTTAAAATTAGAATGATGTACATGTACCTTGAAAGATAGTTTAGAATACATTAATACAAATGTAGAATGTGGTTAAATAATTTTAAACAACACTAAAGAGTATAAGATTATGTATATAGAGCTTTAACTAAAAACTCAATATTTTCAGTAGGTTAACCTACAAATTTTGAGAGAAATTCAAAAATTATGACAATATTGTTTTATTGCATAATTGCATCCTCCACTTACATATTATGATGGTCAAAGAGGTTAGGAACGTTTGTTGTCTCCGCTTCTAGATAATAGTGATTTTATAGTGGTTAGTCTACTTATTTAAGCAAGATATGAATTTCAACTAAATTAATTGTTAAAAATTAGAATGATGTACATGTACCTTGAAAGATAGTTTAGAATACATTAATACAAATGTAATGTGGTTAAATAATTTTAAACAACACTAAAGAGTATAAGATTATGTATATAGAGTAATAAAACTCAATATTTCGTAGGTTAACCTACAAATTTTGAGAGAAATTCAAAAATTATGACAATATTGTTTTATTGCATAATTGCATCCTCCACTTACATATTATGATGGGCAAAGAGGTTAGGAACGTTTGTTGTCTCCGCTTCTAGATAATAGTGATTTTATAGTGGTTAGTCTACTTATTTAAGCAAGATATGAATTTCAACTAAATTAATTGTTAAAAATTAGAATGATGTACATGTACCTTGAAAGATAGTTTAGAATACATTAATACAAATGTAGAATGTGGTTAAATAATTTTAAACAACACTAAAGAGTATAAGATTATGTATATAGAGCATTTAACTAAAAAACTCAATATTTTCGTAGGGTTAACCTACAAATTTTGAGAGAAATTCAAAAATTATGACAATATTGTTTTATTGCATAATTGCATCCTCCACTTACATATTATGATGGGCAAAGAGGTTAGGAACGCTTTGTTGTCTCCGCTTCTAGATAATAGTGATTTTATAGTGGTTAGTCTACTTATTTAAGAAGATATGAATTTCAACTAAATTAATTGTTAAAAATTAGAATGATGTACATGTACCTTGAAAGATAGTTTAGAATACATTAATACAAATGTAGAATGTGGTTAAATAATTTTAAACAACACTAAAGAGTATAAGATTATGTATATAGCGCTTAACTAAAAAACTCAATATTTTCGTAGGGTTAACCTACAAATTTTGAGAGAAATTCAAAAATTATGACAATATTGTTTTATTGCATAATTGCATCCTCCACTTACATATTATGATGGGCAAAGAGGTTAGGAACGCTTTGTTGTCTCCGCTTCTAGATAATAGTGATTTTATAGTGGTTAGTCTACTTATTTAAGCAAGATATGAATTTCAACTAAATTAATTGTTAAAAATTAGAATGATGTACATGTACCTTGAAAGATAGTTTAGAATACATTAATACAAATGTAGAATGTGGTTAAATAATTTTAAACAACACTAAAGAGTATAAGATTATGTATATAGAGCTTAACTAAAAACTCAATATTTTCGTAGGGTTAACCTACAAATTTTGAGAGAAATTCAAAAATTATGACAATATTGTTTTATTGCATAATTGCATCCTCCACTTACATATTATGATGGCAAAGAGGTTAGGAACGTTTGTTGTCTCCGCTTCTCTAGATAATAGTGATTTTATAGTGGTTAGTCTACTTATTTAAGCAAAGATATGAATTTCAACTAAATTAATTGTTAAAATTAGAATGATGTACATGTACCTTGAAAGATAGTTTAGAATACATTAATACAAATGTAGAATGTGGTTAAATAATTTTAAACAACACTAAAGAGTATAAGATTATGTATATAGAGCTTAACTAAAACTCAATATTTTCGTAGGGTTAACCTACAAATTTTGAGAGAAATTCAAAAATTATGACAATATTGTTTTATTGCATAATTGCATCCTCCACTTACATATTATGATGGGCAAAGAGGTTAGAACGTTTGTTGTCTCCGCTTTCTCTAGATAATAGTGATTTTATAGTGGTTAGTCTACTTATTTAAGCAAGATATGAATTTCAACTAAATTAATTGTTAAAATTAGAATGATGTACATGTACCTTGAAAGATAGTTTAGAATACATTAATACAAATGTAGAATGTGGTTAAATAATTTTAAACAACACTAAAGAGTATAAGATTATGTATATAGAGCTTAACTAAAACTCAATATTTTCGTAGGGTTAACCTACAAATTTTGAGAGAAATTCAAAAATTATGACAATATTGTTTTATTGCATAATTGCATCCTCCACTTACATATTATGATGGGCAAAGAGGTTAGAACGTTTGTTGTCTCTTTCTCTAGATAATAGTGATTTTATAGTGGTTAGTCTACTTATTTAAGCAAGATATGAATTTCAACTAAATTAATTGTTAAAAATTAGAATGATGTACATGTACCTTGAAAGATAGTTTAGAATACATTAATACAAATGTAGAATGTGGTTAAATAATTTTAAACAACACTAAAGAGTATAAGATTATGTATATAGAGCATTTAACTAAAAACTCAATATTTTCGTAGGGTTAACCTACAAATTTTGAGAGAAATTCAAAAATTATGACAATATTGTTTTATTGCATAATTGCATCCTCCACTTACATATTATGATGGTCAAAGAGGTTAGGAACGTTTGTTGTCTCCTTTCTCTAGATAATAGTGATTTTATAGTGGTTAGTCTACTTATTTAAGCAGATATGAATTTCAACTAAATTAATTGTTAAAAATTAGAATGATGTACATGTACCTTGAAAGATAGTTTAGAATACATTAATACAAATGTAGAATGTGGTTAAATAATTTTAAACAACACTAAAGAGTATAAGATTATGTATATAGAGCTTTAACTAAAAACTCAATATTTTCGTAGGGTTAACCTACAAATTTTGAGAGAAATTCAAAAATTATGACAATATTGTTTTATTGCATAATTGCATCCTCCACTTACATATTATGATGGGCAAAGAGGTTAGAACGTTTGTTGTCTCCGCTTCTCTAGATAATAGTGATTTTATAGTGGTTAGTCTACTTATTTAAGCAAGATATGAATTTCAACTAAATTAATTGTTAAAATTAGAATGATGTACATGTACCTTGAAAGATAGTTTAGAATACATTAATACAAATGTAGAATGTGGTTAAATAATTTTAAACAACACTAAAGAGTATAAGATTATGTATATAGAATGCTTAACTAAAACTCAATATTTTCGTAGGGTTAACCTACAAATTTTGAGAGAAATTCAAAAATTATGACAATATTGTTTTATTGCATAATTGCATCCTCCACTTACATATTATGATGGTCAAAGAGGTTTGGAACGCTTTGTTGTCTCCGCTTTCTCTAGATAATAGTGATTTTATAGTGGTTAGTCTACTTATTTAAGCAAGATATGAATTTCAACTAAATTAATTGTTAAAAATTAGAATGATGTACATGTACCTTGAAAGATAGTTTAGAATACATTAATACAAATGTAGAATGTGGTTAAATAATTTTAAACAACACTAAAGAGTATAAGATTATGTATATAGAGCATTTAACTAAAAACTCAATATTTTCGTAGGGTTAACCTACAAATTTTGAGAGAAATTCAAAAATTATGACAATATTGTTTTATTGCATAATTGCATCCTCCACTTACATATTATGATGGTCAAAGAGGTTAGAACGTTTGTTGTCTCCGCTTCTCTAGATAATAGTGATTTTATAGTGGTTAGTCTACTTATTTAAGCAAAGATATGAATTTCAACTAAATTAATTGTTAAAAATTAGAATGATGTACATGTACCTTGAAAGATAGTTTAGAATACATTAATACAAATGTAGAATGTGGTTAAATAATTTTAAACAACACTAAAGAGTATAAGATTATGTATATAGAGCTTAACTAAAAACTCAATATTTTGTAGGGTTAACCTACAAATTTTGAGAGAAATTCAAAAATTATGACAATATTTTTTTATTGCATAATTGCATCCTCCACTTACATATTATGATGGACAAAGAGGTAAGAACGTTTGTTGTCTCCGTTTCTCTAGATAATAGTGATTTTATAGTGGTTAGTCTACTTATTTAAGCAAGATATGAATTTCAAATAAATTAATTGTTAAAAATTAGAATGATGTACATGTACCTTGAAAGATAGTTTAGAATACATTAATACAAATGTATAATGTGGTTAAATAATTTTAAACAACACTAAAGAGTATAAGATTATGTATATAGAGCATTTAACTAAAAAACTCAATATTTTCGTAGGGTTAACCTACAAATTTTGAGAGAAATTCAAAAATTATGACAATATTGTTTTATTGCATAATTGCATCCTCCACTTACATATTATGATGGGCAAAGAGGTTAGGAACGTTTGTTGTCTCCGCTTCTCTAGATAATAGTGATTTTATAGTGGTTAGTCTACTTATTTAAGCAGATATGAATTTCAACTAAATTAATTGTTAAAAATTAGAATGATGTACATGTACCTTGAAAGATAGTTTAGAATACATTAATACAAATGTAGAATGTGGTTAAATAATTTTAAACAACACTAAAGAGTATAAGATTATGTATATAGAGCATTTAACTAAAAACTCAATATTTTCGTAGGGTTAACCTACAAATTTTGAGAGAAATTCAAAAATTATGACAATATTGTTTTATTGCATAATTGCATCCTCCACTTACATATTATGATGGGCAAAGAGGTTAGGAACGTTTGTTGTCTCCGCTTCTAGATAATAGTGATTTTATAGTGGTTAGTCTACTTATTTAAGCAAGATATGAATTTCAACTAAATTAATTGTTAAAAATTAATGATGTACATGTACCTTGAAAGATAGTTTAGAATACATTAATACAAATGTAATGTGGTTAAATAATTTTAAACAACACTAAAGAGTATAAGATTATGTATATAGAGCATTTAACTAAAACTCAATATTTTCGTAGGGTTAACCTACAAATTTTGAGAGAAATTCAAAAATTATGACAATATTGTTTTATTGCATAATTGCATCCTCCACTTACATATTATGATGGTCAAAGAGGTTAGGAACGTTTGTTGTCTCCGTTTCTCTAGATAATAGTGATTTTATAGTGGTTAGTCTACTTATTTAAGCAGTATATGAATTTCAACTAAATTAATTGTTAAAAATTAGAATGATGTACATGTACCTTGAAAGATAGTTTAGAATACATTAATACAAATGTAGAATGTGGTTAAATAATTTTAAACAACACTAAAGAGTATAAGATTATGTATATAGAGCGTTTAACGAAAAACTCAATATTTTCGTAGGGGTTAACCTACAAATTTTGAGAGAAATTCAAAAATTATGACAATATTTTTTTATTGCATAATTGCATCCTCCACTTACATATTATGATGGGCAAAGAGGTTAGGAACGTTTGTTGTCTCCGTTTCTCTAGGTAATAGTGATTTTATAGTGGTTAGTCTACTTATTTAAGCAGTATATGAATTTCAACTAAATTAATTGTTAAAAATTAGAATGATGTACATGTACCTTGAAAGATAGTTTAGAATACATTAATACAAATGTAGAATGTGGTTAAATAATTTTAAACAACACTAAAGATTATAAGATTATGTATATAACCTACAAATTTTGAGAGAAATTCAAAAATTATGAAAATATTGTTTTATTGCATAATTGCATCCTCCACTTACATATTATGATGGGCAAAGAGGTTAGGAACGTTTGTTGTCTCCGTTTCTCTAGATAATAGTGATTTTATAGTGGTTAGTCTACTTATTTAAGCAGTATATGAATTTCAACTAAATTAATTGTTAAAAATTAGAATGATGTACATGTACCTTGAAAGATAGTTTAGAATACATTAATACAAATGTAAAATGTGGTTAAATAATTTTAAACAACACTAAAGAGTATAAGATTATGTATATAGAGCGTTTAACGAAAAACTCAATATTTTCGTAGGGGTTAACCTACAAATTTTGAGAGAAATTCAAAAATTATGACAATATTGTTTTATTGCATAATTGCATCCTCCACTTACATATTATGATGGCAAAGAGGTTAGGAACGCTTGTTGTCTCCGCTTCTAGATAATAGTGATTTTATAGTGGTTAGTCTACTTATTTAAGCAAGATATGAATTTCAACTAAATTAATTGTTAAAAATTAGAATGATGTACATGTACCTTGAAAGATAGTTTAGAATACATTAATACAAATGTAGAATGTGGTTAAATAATTTTAAACAACACTAAAGAGTATAAGATTATGTATATAGAGCTTAACTAAAAACTCAATATTTTCGTAGGGTTAACCTACAAATTTTGAGAGAAATTCAAAAATTATGACAATATTGTTTTATTGCATAATTGCATCCTCCACTTACATATTATGATGGTCAAAGAGGTTAGGAACGTTTGTTGTCTCCGCTTCTCTAGATAATAGTGATTTTATAGTGGTTAGTCTACTTATTTAAGCAAGATATGAATTTCAACTAAATTAATTGTTAAAAATTAGAATGATGTACATGTACCTTGAAAGATAGTTTAGAATACATTAATACAAATGTAGAATGTGGTTAAATAATTTTAAACAACACTAAAGAGTATAAGATTATGTATATAGAGCATTAACTAAAAACTCAATATTTTCGTAGGGTTAACCTACAAATTTTGAGAGAAATTCAAAAATTATGACAATATTGTTTTATTGCATAATTGCATCCTCCACTTACATATTATGATGGGCAAAGAGGTTAGGAACGTTTGTTGTCTCCGCTTCTCTGATAATAGTGATTTTATAGTGGTCAGTCTACTTATTTAAGCAGTATATGAATTTCAACTAAATTAATTGTTAAAAATTAGAATGATGTACATGTACCTTGAAAGATAGTTTAGAATACATTAATACAAATGTAGAATGTGGTTAAATAATTTTAAACAACACTAAAGAGTATAAGATTATGTATATAGAGCTAACTAAATTTTTAGGGTTAACCTACAAATTTGAGAGAAATTCAAAAATTATGACAATATTGTTTTATTGCATAATTGCATCCTCCACTTACATATTATGTTGGGAAAATAGGTTAGGAACGTTTGTTTTCTCCGTTTCTCTAGCTAATAGTGATTTTATAGTGGTTAGTCTACTTATTTAAGCAGTATATGAATTTCAACTAAATTAATTGTTAAAATTAGAATGATGTACATGTACCTTGAAAGATAGTTTAGAATACATTAATACAAATGTAGAATGTGGTTAAATAATTTTAAACAACACTAAAGAGTATAAGATTATGTATATAGAGCATGTAACGAGAAACTCAATATTTTCGTAGGGGTTAACCTACAAATTTTGAGAGAAATTCAAAAATTATGACAATATTGTTTTATTACATAATTGCATCCTCCACTTACATATTATGATGGGCAAAGAGGTTAGGAACGTTTGTTGTCTCCGCTTCTCTAGATAATAGTGATTTTATAGTGGTTAGTCTACTTATTTAAGCAAGATATGAATTTCAACTAAATTAATTGTTAAAAAATTAATGATGTACATGTACCTTGAAAGATAGTTTAGAATACATTAATACAAATGTAGAATGGTTAAATAATTTTAAACAACACTAAAGAGTATAAGATTATGTATATAGAGCATTTAACGAAAAACTCAATATTTTCGTAGGGTTAACCTACAAATTTTGAGAGAAATTCAAAAATTATGACAATATTGTTTTATTGCATAATTGCATCCTCCACTTACATATTATGATGGCAAAGAGGTTGGAACGTTTGTTGTCTCCGCTTCTAGATAATAGTGATTTTATAGTGGTTAGTCTACTTATTTAAGCAAGATATGAATTTCAACTAAATTAATTGTTAAAAAATTAATGATGTACATGTACCTTGAAAGATAGTTTGAATACATTAATACAATGTAGAATGTGGTTAAATAATTTTAAACAACACTAAAGAGTATAAGATTATGTATATGCATTTAACTAAAACTCAATATTTTCGTAGGGTTAACCTACAAATTTTGAGAGAAATTCAAAAATTATGACAATATTTGTTTATTGCATAATTGCATCCTCCACTTACATATTATGATGGGCAAAGAGGTTAGAACGTTTGTTGTCTCCTCTTCTGATAATAGTGATTTTATAGTGGTTAGTCTACTTATTTAAGCAGATATGAATTTCAACTCAATTAATTTTTAAAAATTAGAATGATGTACATGTACCTTGAAAGATAGTTGAAAGATAGTTTAGAATACATTAATACAAATGTAGAATGTGGTTAAATAATTTTAAACAACACTAAAGAGTATAAGATTATGTATATAACCTTACAAATTTTGAGAGAAATTCAAAAAATTATGACAATATTGTTTTATTGCATAATTGCATCCTCCACTTACATATTATGATGGGCAAAGAGGTTAGGAACGTTTGTTGTCTCCGTTTCTCTCGATAATAGTGATTTTATAGTGGTTAGTCTACTTATTTAAGCACTATATGAATTTCAACTAAATTAATTGTCAAAAATTAGAATGATGTACATGTACCTTGAAAGATAGTTTAATACATTAATACAAATGTAAAATGTTTAAATAATTTTAAACAACACTAAAGAGTATAAGATTATGTATATAGAATTTAACTAAAAACTCAATATTTTCGTAGGGTTAACCTACAAATTTTGAGAGAAATTCAAAAATTATGACAATATTGTTTTATTGCATAATTGCATCCTCCACTTACATATTATGATGGCAAAGAGGTTAGGAACGTTTGTTGTCTCCGTTTCTCTAGATAATAGTGATTTTATAGTGGTTAGTCTACTTATTTAAGCAGTATATGAATTTCAACTAAATTAATTGTTAAAATTAGAATGATGTACATGTACCTTGAAAGATAGTTTAGAATACATTAATACAAATGTAGAATGTGGTTAAATAATTTTAAACAACACTAAAGAGTATAAGATTATGTATATGAGCATTTAACGAAAAACTCACTCCATATTTTCGTAGGGGGTTAACCTACAAATTTTGAGAGAAATTCAAAAATTATGACAATATTGTTTTATTGCATAATTGCATCCTCCACTTACATATTATGATGGGCAAAGAGGTTAGGAACGTTTGTTGTCTCCGTTTTTCTAGATAATAGTGATTTTATAGTGGTTAGTCTACTTATTTAAGCAGTATATGAATTTCAACTAAATTAATTGTTAAAAATTAGAATGATGTACATGTACCTTGAAAGATAGTTTAGAATACATTAATACAAATGTAGAATGTGGTTAAATAATTTTAAACAACACTAAAGAGTATAAGATTATGTATATAGAGCGTTTAACGAAAAACTCAATATTTTCGTAGGGGTTAACCTACAAATTTTGAGAGAAATTCAAAAATTATGACAATATTTTTTATTGCATAATTGCATCCTCCACTTACATATTATGATGGGCAAAGAGGTTAGGAACGTTTGTTGTCTCCGTTTCTCTAGATAATAGTGATTTTATAGTGGTTAGTCTACTTATTTAAGCAGTATATGAATTTCAACTAAATTAATTGTTAAAAATTAGAATGATGTACATGTACCTTGAAAGATAGTTTAGAATACATTAATACAAATGTAGAATGTGGTTAAATAATTTTAAACAACACTAAAGATTATAAGATTATGTATATAACCTACAAATTTTGAGAGAAATTCAAAAATTATGACAATATTGTTTTATTGCATAATTGCATCCTCCACTTACATATTATGATGGGCAAAGAGGTTAGGAACGTTTGTTGTCTCCGTTTCTCTAGATAATAGTGATTTTATAGTGGTTAGTCTACTTATTTACGCAGTATATGAATTTCAACTAAATTAATTGTTAAAAATTAGAATGATGTACATGTACCTTGAAAGATAGTTTAGAATACATTAATACAAATGTAGAATGTGGTTAAATAATTTTAAACAACACTAAAGAGTATAAGATTATGTATATAGAATTTAACTAAAAACTCAATATTTTCGAGGGTTAACCTACAAATTTTGAGAGAAATTCAAAAATTATGACAGTATTGTTTTATTGCATAATTGCATCATCCACTTACATATTATGATGGGCAAAGAGATAGGAACGTTTGTTGTCTCCGTTTCTCTAGATAATAGTGATTTTATAGTGGTTAGTCTACTTATTTAAGCAAGATATGAATTTCAACTAAATTAATTGTTAAAATTAGAATGATGTACATGAACCTTGAAAGATAGTTTAGAATACATTAATACAAATGTAGAATGTGGTTAAATAATTTAAACAACACTAAAGAGTATAAGATTATGTATATAGAGCTGCTTAACAAAAAACTCAATATTTTCGTAGGGGTTAACCTACAAATTTTGAGAGAAATTCAAAATTATGACAATATTGTTTTATTGCATAATTGCATCCTCCACTTACATATTATGATGGGCAAAGAGGTTAGAACGCTTGTCTCCTCTTCTCTAGATAATAGTGATTTTATAGTTGTTAGTCTACTTATTTAAGCAAGATATGAATTTCAACTAAATTAATTGTTAAAAATAGAATGATGTACATGTACTTTGAAAGATAGTTTAGAATACATTAATACAAATGTAGAATGGTTAAATATTTTAAACAACACTAAAGAGTATAAGATTATGTATATAGAGCATTTAACTAAAACTCAATATTTTCGTAGGGTTAACCAAATTTTGAGAGAAATTCAAAATTATGACAATATTGTTTTATTGCATAATTGCATCCTCCACTTACATATTATGATGGTCAAAGAGGTTGAACGTTTGTTGTCTCCGCTTCTCTAGATAATAGTGATTTTATAGTGGTTAGTCTACTTATTTAAGCAAGATATGAATTTCAACTAAATTAATTGTTAAAAATTAGAATGATGTACATGTACCTTGAAAGATAGTTTAGAATACATTAATAAAATGTGTAATGTGGTTAAATAATTTTAAACAACACTAAAGAGTATAAGATTATGTATATGTAGCTAACTAAAAAACTCAATATTTTCTAGGGTTAACCTACAAATTTTGAGAGAAATTCAAAAATAATGACAATATTGTTTTATTGCATAATTGCATCCTCCACTTACATATTATGATGGGCAAAGAGGTTAGGAACGTTTGTTGTCTCCGCTTCTGTAATAGTGATTTTATAGTGGTTAGTCTACTTATTTAAGCAGATATGAATTTAAACTAAATTAATTGTTAAAAATTAATGATGTACATGTACCTTGAAAGATAGTTTAGAATACATTAATACAAATGTAGAATGTGGTTAAATAATTTTAAAACAACACTAAAGAGTATAAGATTATGTATATAACCTACAAATTTTGGAGAGAGAAATTCAAAAATTATGACAATATTGTTTTATTGCATAATTGCATCCTCCACTTACATATTATGATGGGCAAAGAGGTTAGGAACGTTTGTTGTCTCCGCTTTCTAGATAATAGTGATTTTATAGTGGTTAGTCTACTTATTTAAGCAAGATATGAATTTAAACTAAATTAATTGTTAAAATTAGAATGATGTACATGTACCTTGAAAGATAGTTTAGAATACATTAATACAAATGTAGAATGTGGTTAAATAATTTTAAACAACACTAAAGAGTATAAGATTATGTATATAGAGCATTTAACTAAAACTCAATATTTTCGTAGGTTAACCTACAAATTTTGAGAGAAATTCAAAAATTATGACAATATTGTTTTATTGCATAATTGCATCCTCCACTTACATATTATGATGGTCAAAGAGGTTAGGAACGTTTGTTGTCTCCGCTTCTCTAGATAATAGTGATTTTATAGGTTAGTCTACTTATTTAAGCAAGATATGAATTTACAACTAAATTAATTGTTAAAAATTAGAATGATGTACATGTACCTTGAAAGATAGTTTAGAATACATTAATACAAATGTAGAATGTGGTTAAATTTTAAACAACACTAAAGAGTATAAGATTATGTATATAGAGCATTTAACTAAAAACTCAATATTTTCGTAGGGTTAACCTACAAATTTTGAGAGAAATTCAAAAATTATGACAATATTGTTTTATTGCATAATTGCATCCTCCACTTACATATTATGATGGTCAAAGAGGTTAGGAACGTTTGTTGTCTCCGCTTCTAGATAATAGTGATTTTATAGTGGTTAGTCTACTTATTTAAGCAAAGATATGAATTTCAACTAAATTAATTGTTAAAAATTAGAATGATGTACATGTACCTTGAAAGATAGTTTAGAATACATTAATACAAATGTAGAATGTGGTTAAATAATTTTAAACAACACTAAAGAGTATAAGATTATGTATATAGCATGCTTAAAAAACTCAATATTTTCGTAGGGGTTAACCTAAATATTTTGAGAGAAATTCAAAAAATATGACAATATTGTTTTATTGCATAATTGCATCCTCCACTTACATATATCAAATGAGGTTAGGAACGTTTGTTGTCTCCGCTTTCTAGATAATAGTGATTTTATAGTGGTTAGTCTACTTATTTAAGCAAGATATGAATTTCAACTAAATTAATTGTTAAAAATTAGAATGATGTACATGTACCTGAAAGATAGTTTAGAAACATTAATAAAAATGTATAATGTGGTAAAATAATTTTAACCAACACTAAAGAGTATAAGAATATGTATATAGAGCATTTAACGAAAAACTCAATATTTTCGTAAGGGTTAACCTACAAATTTTGAGAGAAATTCAAAAATATGAAAATATTCTTTTATTGCATAATTGCATCCTCCACTTACATATTATGATGGTCAAAGAGGTTAGGAACGTTTGTTGTCTCTGTTTCTCTAGATAATAGTGATTTTATAGTGGTTAGTCTACTTATTTAAGCATTATATGAATTTAAACTAAATTAATTGTTAAAAAATTAGAATGATGTACATGTACCTTGAAATATAGTTTATAATACATTAATACAAATGTAGAATGTGGTTAAATAATTTTAAACAACACTAAAGAGCATAAGATTATGTATATAGAGCATTTAAAGAAAAACTCAATATTTTCGTAGGGGTTAACCTACAAATTTTGAGAGAAATTCAAAAAATATGACAATATTGTTTTATTGCATAATTGCATCCTCCACTTACATATTATGATGGGCAAAGAGGTTAGAAACGTTTGTTGTCTCCTGCTTCAGATAATAGTGATTTTATAGTGGCCAGTCTACTTATTTAAGCAGTATATGAATTTCAACTAAATTAATTGTTAAAAATTAGAATGATGTACATGTACCTTGAAAGATAGTTTAGAATACATTAATACAAATGTAATGTGGTTAAATAATTTTAAACAACACTAAAGAGTATAAGATTATGTATATAGAGCGCTTAACTAAAAACTCAATATTTCGTAGGGGTTAACCTACAAATTTTGAGAGAAATTCAAAAATTATGACAATATTTTTATTGCATAATTGCATCCTCCACTTACATATTATGATGGGCAAAAAGGTTAGGAACGTTTGTTTTCTCCGTTTCTCTAGATAATAGTGATTTTATAGTGGTTAGTCTACTTATTTAAGCAAGATATGAATTTAAACTAAATTAATTGTTAAAATTAATGATGTACATGTACCTTGAAAGATAGTTTAGAAAACATTAATACAAATGTAGAATGTGGTTAAATAATTTTTAAACAACACTAAAGAGTATAAGATTATGTATATAGAGCATTTATCGAAAACTCAATATTTTGGGGGTTAACCTACAAATTTTGAGAGAAATTCAAAAATTATGACAATATTGTTTTATTGCATAATTGCATCCTCCACTTACATATTATGATGGTCAAAGAGGTTAGAACGCTTGTTGTCTCCGCTTCTCTAGATAATAGTGATTTTATAGTGGTTACTAATTTATTTAAGGATATGAATTTAAACTAAATTAATTGTTAAAAATTAGAATGATGTACATGAACCTTGAAAGATAGTTTAGAAACCTTTTAATAAAATGTAGAATGTGGTTAAATATTTTTAAACAACACTAAAGAGTATAAGATTATGTATATAGAATATTTAATCCAAAACCAATATTTTCGAGGGGTTAACCTACAAATTTTGAGAGAAATTCAAAAAATATGAAAATATTGTTTTATTGCATAATTGCATCCTCCACTTACATATTATGATGGACAAAGAGGTTAGGAACGTTTGTTGTCTCCGTTTCTCTAGATAATAGTGATTTTATAGTGGTTAGTCTACTTATTTAAGCAAGATATGAATTTAAACTAAATTAATTGTAAAAAAATTGTAATGATGTACATGTACCTTGAAAGATAGTTAGAATACATTAATACAAATGTAGAATGTGGTTAAATAATTTTAAACAACACTGAAGAGTATAAGATTATGTATATAGAGCGCTTATCTAAAACTCAATATTTTCGTATTGATTTTATAAAGGGTTAGTCTACTTATTTAAGCAAAGATATGAATTTTTCAACCAAATTAATTGTTAAAAATTAGAATGATGTACATGTACCTTGAAAGATAGTTTAGAATACATTAATACAAATGTAGAATGTGGTTAAATAATTTTAAACAACACTAAAGAGTATAAGATTATGCATATGTGAGCGCTTAACTTAAAAACTCAATATTTTCGTATGGTTAACCTACAAATTTTGAAGAGAAATTCAAAAATATGACAATATTGTTTTATTGCATAATTGCATCCTCCACTTACATATTATGATGGTAAAGAGGTTTAGAACGCTTTGTTGTCTCCGCTTTCTAGATAATAGTGATTTATAAGGTTAGTCTACTATTTAAGCAAGATATGAATTTAAACTAAATTAATTGTTAAAAATTAATGATGTACATGTACCTTGAAAGATAGTTTAGAATACATTAACACAAAATGTAGAATGGTTAAATATTTTAAACAACACTAAAGAGTATAAGATTACATATAGAGCATTTAATCTAAAAAACTCAATATTTTCTCAGAGGGTTAACCTACAAATTTTAGAAATTCAAAAATATGACAATATTGTTTTATTGCATAATTGATCCTCCACTTACATTAATATGATGGTCAAAGAGGTTAGAACCCTTTGTTGTCTGCTCGCTTCTCAGATAATAGTGATTTTATAGTGGTTAGTCTAATTATTTAAGCAAGATATGAATTTCAACTAAATTAATTGTTAAAATTAATGATGTACATGTACCTTGAAGATAGTTTAGAATACATTAATACAAAATGTAGAATGTGGTTAAATAATTTTAAACAACACTAAAGAGTATAAGATTATGTATATAGACATTTAACTTAAAACTCAATATTTTCAGTAGGGTTAACCTACAAATTTTGAAAGAAATTCAAAAATTATGATAATATTTTTATTTACAATTGCATCCTCCACTTACATATTATGATGGGCAAAGAGGTTAGGAACGTTTGTTGTCTCCGCTTCTCTAGATAATAGTGGATTTACAG
>JAEACV010000359.1:0-38918 GCA_016432835.1 Brassica nigra
TCCATAATATATATATAATGAAGATGCAATATGCCCTAAAACAATATTGTCATATTTTTTTAATTTTACTCAAAATATGTAGGTTTACCCCTATGAAAATATTGAATTTTTGCTAAATGCTCTATATAAGCTTATACTCTTTGGTGTTGCTTAAAATTTCACCACATTCTACATTTTTTATTAATGTATTCTAAACTCTCTTTTATGGTTCATGCATCATTCTAATTTTTTTTATAATTAATTTAGTAAAACTCCATATATTGCTTAAAATGGACTAATCCAACTCTAAAATCATAATAACTAGAAATGGAGACAACAAACGTTCCAAACCTCTCTTTGACCATCATTATATATCAAAGGAGGATGCAATATGCCCTAAAACACAATATTAATATATTTTTTAATTTTACTCAAAATATGTAGGTTTACCCCTATGAAAATATTGAATTTTTCGTTAAATGCTCTATATAGTGAAGCTTATACTCTTTGGTGTTGCTTAAAATTTCTAACCACATCTCTAATTTTATTAATGCATTCTAAACTCTCTTTATGGTTCATGGGCATCATTCTAATTTTTTTTTATAATAATTTAGTAAACTCCATATGCTTAAACTGGACTAACCAACTCTAAAATCATAATAACTAGAGAAATGGAGACAACAAATGTTCCAAACCTTTCACCATCATTATATATCAATGAGGATAATATGCCCTAAAACAATATTTATTATTTTTAATTAACAAAATAGGTTTACCCCTATGAAAATATTGAATTTCCTTTTTCGCAATGTGGATAGTTATGAATTTTGGTGTTGTTTAAAACTTTATAAACCATTCAATTTTTATTAATGTATTTTAAACTCTCTTTATGGTCATGGGCATCATTCTAATTTTTTTATAATTAATTTAGTAAAACTCCATATATTGGTTTAAATTAAGACTAAACACTTAAAATCATTAATAACTTGAGAAATGGAGACAACAAATGTTCCAAACCTCTTTGACCATCATTATATCAATGGAGGATGCAAATATGAAACAATATTGTCATATTTTTTTAATTTTACTAAACATGTAGGTTTACCCCTATGAAAAATATTGAATTTTCTAAATGCTCTATATAAAGGAAGTTTATACTCTTTGGTGTTGCTTAAAAATTTATAACCACATCTCTTTTTTTATTAATGTATTCTAAACTCTTTTTATGGTTCACAATTTCATTTAATTTTTTTATAATTAATTTAGTAAACCCATATATTGCTTAAATTATGGACTCAACCACTCTAAAATCATTAATAACTAGAGAAATGGGAGAAAATGCGCTCCAAACCCTTTTTTGCCATTATATATGAACATGAGGATGTCAAAAAAAACAATATTGTCATTCATTTTTTAATTTTACTCAAAATATGTAGGTTTACCCCTATGAAAATATTGAATTTCTTAAATGCTCTATATAGTGGCTATACTCTTTGGGTGTTGCTTAAAAATTTCTCCACATTTAATTTTTATTAATGTATTCTAACCTCTTTATGGTTCATGGGCATCATTCTAATTTTTATAATTAATTTAGTAAACTCCATATATTGCTTAAATTAATGGACTAACCACTAAAATTATTAATAACTAGAGAAATAGAACAAACGTTCCAAACCCTTTGACCATCATCATTATATATCAATGAGAAGGAAATATGCCTCAAAACAATATTGTCATTTTTTTAATTTTACTCAAAATATGTAGGTTTACCCCTATGAAAATATTGTTTCGTAAATGCCTATATAGTGAAGCTTATACTTTTGGTGTTGCTTAAAAAATTTCTAACCACATCTACATTTTTATTAATGTATTCTAAACTCTTTATGGTTCATGGGCATCATTTAATTTTTTTATAATTAATTTAGTAAACTCCATATTGCTTAAATTAGTGGACTAACCAACTCTAAAATCATAAATAACTGAGAAATGGAGACAACAAACGCTCCAAACCTCTTTGACCATCATTATATCAATGGAGGATAAATATGCACCTAAAACAATATTGTCATATTTTTTTAATTTTACTCAAAATATGTAGGTTTACCCCTATGAAAATATTGAATTTTTCTAAATGCTCTATAGTGAAGCTTTATACCTTTGGTGTTGCTTAAAAATTTCTAACCACATTCTACATTTTATTAATGTATTCTAAACTCTTTTATGGTTCATGGGCATCATTCTAATTTTTTTATAATAATTTAGTAAAACCCATATATTGCTTAAATAATGGACTAAACACTCTAAAATCATTAATAACTAGAGAAATGGAGACAACAAATGTTCCAAACCTCTTTGACCATCATTATATGTCAAATGGAGGATGCAAATATGCCCTAAAACAATATTGTCATATTTTTTTAATTTTACCTAAAATATAGGTTTACTCCCCTATGAAAATATTGAATTTTTCGTAAATGCTCTATATAGGAAGCTTATACCTTTGGTGTTGCTTTAAAATTTCTAAACTATGTTTTATTAATGTATTCTAAACTTCTTTTATGGTTCATGGGCATCATTCTAATTTTTTTATAATAATTTAGTAAAACTCATATATTGCTTAAATTAGGACTAAATCCACTCTAAAATCATAAATAACTAGAGAAATGGAGACAACAAACGTTCCAAACCTCTTTGACCATCATTATATATCAATGGAGGATGCAAATATGCCAAAACAATATTGTCATATTTTTAATTTACTTCAAATATGAAGTTTACCCCTATGAAAATATTGAATTTTTAAAATGCCTCTATATAGTGAAGCTTATACTCTTTGGTGTTGCTTAAAAATTTCTAACTACATTCACTTTTTTATTAATATTCTAAACTCTCTTTTATGTTCATGGGCATCATTCTAATTTTTTTATAATTAATTTAGTAAAACTCCATATATTGCTTAAATTAATGGACTAACCACTTAAAATCATTAATAACTAGAGAATTGAGACAACAAACGTTCCAAACCTCTTTGACCATCATTATATATCATGGAGGATGCAAATATGCCCTAAAACATATTGTCATATAATTTTACTCAAAATATGTAGTTTACCCCATGAAAATATTGAATTTTAAATGCTCTATATAGTGAAGCTTATACCTTTGGTGTTGCTTAAAACTTTTAAAACATTCTACATTTTATTAATGTATTCTAAACTCTTTTATGGTTCATGGGCATCATTCTAATTTTTTTTAATTAATTTAGTAAAACTCCATATATTGCTTAAAAATTGTGGACTAACCACTCTAAAATCATAAATAACTAGAGAAATGGAGACCAACTCCAAACCTTTGACCATCATTATATATCAATGGAGGATGCAAATATGCCCTAAAACAATATTGTCATTTTTTTTAATTTTACTCAAAATATGTGTTTACCCCATGAAAAATATTGAATTTTTCTAAATGCTCTATATGAAGCTTATACTCTGGTGTTGCTTAAAAATTTCTATAACCACATTCTACATTTTTATTAATGTATTCTAAACTCTCTTTTATGGTTCATGGGCATCATTCTATTTTTTTATAATTAATTTAGTAAAACTCCATATACTGCTTAAACTTACCGACTAACTTTAAAATCATTAATAACTAGAGAAATGGAGACAACAAACGTTCCAAACCCTTTTGACCATCATTATATGTCAATGGAGGATGCAAATATGCACAATATTACATATTTAATTTTACTCAAAATATGTAGGTTTACCCTATGAATATTTGAATTTTTCAAATGCTCTATATAGTAGCTTATACTCTTTGGTGTTGCTTAAAAATTTATATCCACATTCTAAATTTTTATTAATGTATTCTAAACCCTCTTTTATGGTTCATGGGCATCATTCAACATTTTTTATAATTAATTTAAAACCTATATTGCTTAAAATGGACTAACCACTCTAAAATCATAAAATAACTAGAGAAATGGAGACAACAAACGTTCCAAACCTCTTTGACCATCATTATATATCAATGGAGGATGCAAATATGCCCTAAAACAATATTGTCAAATTTTTAATTTTACTCAAAATATGTAGGTTTACCCCTATGAAAATATTGAATTTTTCGTTAAATGCTCTATATAGTGAAGCTTATACTCTTTGGTGTTGCTTAAAAATTAAACCACATTCTACATTTTTATTAATGTATTCTAAACCCTCTTTTATGGTTCATGGGCATCATTCAACATTTTTTATAATTAATTTAGGAAAACTCCATATACTGCTTAAATTAGTGGACTAACCACTCTAAAATCAATAACTAAGAGAAATGGAGAGACAAACGTTCAAACCTCCTTTCCATCATTATATATTAATGGAGGATGCAAATATGCCCTAACAATATTGTCATATTTTTTTAATTTTACTCAAAATATGTAGGTTTACCCTATGAAAATATTGAATTTTTCAAATGCTCTATATATAGAAGCTTATACTTTTGGTGTTGCTTAAAAATTTGTAAACCACATTCTACATTTTATTAATGTATTCTAAACTCTTTTATGTGTTCATGGGCATCATTCTAATTTTTTTTATAATTAATTTAGTAAAACTCCATATATTGCTTAAATTAATGGACTAACCACTCTAAATCATAAATAACTAGAGAAATGGAGACAACAAACGTTCCAAACCTCTTTGACCATCATTATATATCAAATGGAGGATGCAAATATGCCTAAAACAATATTGTCATATTTTTAATTTTACTCAAAATATGTAGGTTTACCCCATGAAAATATTGAATTTTTCGTTAAATGCTCTATATAGTGAAGCTTATACTCTTTTGGTGTTGCTTAAAAATTTCTAACCACATTCTACATTTTTATTAATGTATTCTAAACTCTCTTTTATGGTTCATGGGCATCATTCTAATTTTTTTATAATTAATTTAGTAAAACTCCATATATTGCTTAAATCAGTGGACTAACCACTCTGAAATCATAAATAACTAGAGAAATGGAGACAACAAACGTTCTAAACCTCTTTGAATTATATGTCAATGGAGGATGCAATATGCCCTAAAACAATATTGTCATATTTTTTTAATTTTACTCAAAATATGTAGGTTTACCCCTATGAAAATATTGAATTTTTCGTTAAATGCTCTATATAGTGAAGCTTATACTCTTTGGTGTTGCTTAAAAATTTGTAACCACATTCTACATTTTCATTAATGTATTCTAAACTCTCTTTTATGGTTCATGGGCATCATTCTAATTTTTTTATAATTAATTCAGTAAAACTCAATATATTGCTTAAGTCAGTGGACTAACCACTCTGAAATCATAAATAACTAGAGAAATGGAGACAACAAACGTTCTAAACCTCTTTGACCATCATTATATATCAATGGAGGATGCAAATATGCCGTAAAACAATATTGTCAAACTTTTTTAATTTTACTCAAAATATGTAGGTTTACCCCTATGAAAATATTGAATTTTTCGTTAAATGCTCTATATAGTGAAGCTTATACTCTTTGGTGTTGCTTAAAAATTTGTAACCACATTCTACATTTTCATTACTGTATTCTAAACTCTTTGTTATGGTTCATGGGCATCATTCTAATTTTTTTATAATTAATTTAGTAAAACTCCATATATTGCTTAAATTAGTGGACTAACCACTCTAAAATCATTAATAACTAGAGAAATGGAGACAACAAACGTTCCAAACCTATTTGACCATCATTATATATCAATGGAGGATGCAAATATGCCATAAAACAATATTGTCATATTTTTTTAATTTAACTCAAAATATGTAGGTTTTACCCCTATGAAAATATTGAATTTTTCGTTAAATGCTCTATATAGTGAAGCTTATACTCTTTGGTGTTGCTTAAAATTTGTAACCACATTCTACATTTTATTAATGTATTCTAAACTCTCTTTTATGGTTCATGGGCATCATTCTACATTTTTTATAATTAATTTAGTAAAACTCCATATATTGCTTAAAAGTGGACTAACCACTCTAAATCATAAATAACTAGAGAAATGGAGACAACAAACGTTCCAAACCTCTTTGACCATCATTATATATCAATGGAGGATGAAATATGCCTAAAACAATATTGTCATATTTTTTTAATTTTACTCAAAATATGTAGGTTTACCCCTATGAAAATATTGAATTTTTCGTTAAATGCTCTATATAGTGAAGCTTATACTCTTTGGTGTTGCTTAAAAATTTCTAACCACATTCTACATTTTTATTAATGTATTCTAAACTCTCTTTTATGGTTCATGGGCATCATTCTACTTTTTTATAATTAATTTAGTAAAACTCCATATATTGCTTAAATTAGTGGACTAACCACTCTAAAATTCTAAATAACTAGAGAAATGGAGACAACAGACGTTCCAAACCTCTTTGACCATCATTATATATCAATGGAGGATGCAAATATGCTCTAAAACAATATTATCAATTTTTTTTTAATTTTACTCAAAATATGAAGGTTTACCCCTATGAAAATATTGATTTTTTCGTTAAATGCTCTATATAGTGAAGCTTATACTCTTTGGTGTTGCTTAAAAATTTCTAACCACATTCTATATTTTTATTAATGTATTCTAAACTCTCTTTTATGGTTCATGGGCATCATTCTAATTTTTTTATAATTAATTTAGTAAAACTCCATATATTGCTTAAATTAGTGGACTAACCACTCTAAAATTCTAAATAACTAGAGAAATGGAGACAACAAACGTTCCAAACCTCTTTGACCATCATTATATATCAATGGAGGATGCAAATATGCCCTAAAACAATATTGTCATATTTTTTTAATTTTACTCAAAATATGTAGGTTTACCCCTATGAAAATATTGAATTTTTCGTTAAATGCTCTATATAGTGAAGCTTATACTCTTTGGTGTTGCTTAAAAATTTGTAACCACATTCTACATTTTCATTAATGTATTCTAAACTCTCTTTATGGTTCATGGGCATCATTCTAATTTTTTTTATAATTAATTTAGTAAAACTCCATATATTGCTTAAATAGTGGACTAACCACTCAAAATCATAAATAACTAGAGAAATGGAGACAACAAACGTTCAAACCTCTTTGACCATCATTATATATCAATGGAGGATGCAAATATGCCGTAAAACAATATATTGTCATATTTTTTAATTTTACTCAAAATATGTAGGTTTACCCTATGAAAATATTGAATTTTTCAGTAAATGCTCTATATAGTGAAGCTTATACTTTTGGTGTTGCTTAAAAATTTGTAACCACATTCTACTTTTTATTAATGTATTCTAAACCTCTTTTATGGTTCATGGGCATCATTCTAATTTTTTTTATAATTATTTAGTAAAACTCCATATATTGCTTAAATTAGTGGACTAACCACTCAAATCATTAAATAACTAGAGAAATGGAGACAACAAACGTTCCAAACCTCTTTGCCATCATTATATATCAATGGAGGATGCAAATATGCCCTAAAACAATATTGTCATATTTTTTTAATTTTACTCAAAAATGTAGGTTTACCCCTATGAAAATATTGATTTTTCTAAATGCTCTATATAGTGAAGCTTTATACTTGGTGTTGCTTAAAATTTCTAACCACATTCTACATTTTATTAATGTATTCTAAACTCTCTTTATGGTTCATGGGCATCATTCTAATTTTTTATAATTAATTTAGTAAAACTCCATATTGCTTAAATTAATGGACTAACCACTCTAAAATCATTAATAACTAGAGAAATGGAGACAACAAACGTTCCAAACCTCTTTGACCATCATTATATATCAATGGAGGATGAAAATATGCCCTAAAACAATATTGTCATATTTTTTTAATTTTACTCAAAATATGTAGGTTTACCCCTATGAAAATATTGAATTTTTCGTTAAATGCTCTATATAGTGAAGCTTATACTCTTTGGTGTTGCTTAAAAATTTGTAACCACGTTCTACATTTTCATTAATGTATTCTAAACTCTCTGTTATGGTTCATGGGCATCTTTCTAATTTTTTTATAATTAATTTAGTAAAACTTCATATATTGCTTAAATCAGTGGACTAACCACTCTAAAATCATTAATAACTAGAGAAATGGAGACAACAAACGTTCCAAACCTCTTTGACCATCATTATATGTCAATGGAGGATGAAAATATGCGCTAAAACAATATTTTCATATTTTTTTAATTTTACTCAAAATATGTAGGTTTACCCCTATGAAAATATTGAATTTTTCGTTAAATGCTCTATATAGTGAAGCTTATACTCTTTGGTGTTGCTTAAAAATTTGTAACCACGTTCTACATTTTCATTAATGTATTCTAAACTCTCTTTTATGGTTCATGGGCATCATTCTAATTTTTTTATAATTAATTTAGTAAAACTCCATATATTGCTTAAATCAGTGGACTAACCACTCTAAAATCATTAATAACTAGAGAAATGGAGACAACAAACGTTCTAAACCTCTTTGACCATCATTATATATCAATGGAAGATGCAAATATGCCGTAAAAAAATATTGTCATATTTTTTTAATTTTACTCAAAATATGTAGGTTTACCCCTATGAAAATATTGAATTTTTTCGTTAAATGCTCTATATAGTGAAGCTTATACTCTTTGGTGTTACTTAAAAATTTGTAACCACATTCTACATTTTCATTAATGTATTCTAAACTCTCTGTTATGGTTTATTGGGATCATTCTAATTTTTTTATAATTAATTTAGTAAAACTCCATATATTGCTTAAATTAGTGGACTAACCACTCTAAAATCATAAATAACTAGAGAAATGGAGACAACAAACGTTCCAAACCTCTTTGACCATCATTATATATCAATGGAGGATGCAAATATGCCCTAAAACAATATTGTCAAATTTTTTAATTTTACTCAAAATATGTAGGTTTACCCCTATGAAAATATTGAATTTTTCGTTAAATGCTCTATATAGTGAAGCTTATACTCTTTGGTGTTGCTTAAAAATTTCTAACCACATTCTACATTTTTATTAATGTATTCTAAACTCTCTTTTATGGTTCATGGGCATCATTCTACTTTTTTTATAATTAATTAAAAACTCCATATATTGCTTAAAATGGACTAACCACTCTAAAATCATTAATAACTAGAGATATGGAGACAACAAACGTTCCAAACCTCTTTGCCATCATTATATACCAATGGATGAAAATATGCCCTAAAACAATATTGTCATATTTTTTTAATTTTACTCAAAATATGAAGGTTTACCCCTATGAAAATATTGATTTTTTCGTTAAATGCTCTATATAGTGAAGCTTATACTCTTTGGTGTTGCTTAAATTTTTTTACCACATTCTACATTTTATTAATGTATTCTAAACTCTCTTTTATGGTTCATGGGCATCATTCTAATTTTTTATAATTAATTTAGTAAAACTCAATATATTGCTTAAACTGGACTAACCACTCTAAAATCATTAATAACTAGAGAAATGGAGACAACAAACGTTCCAAACCTATTTGACCATCATTATATGTCAATGGAGGATGAAAATATGCACTAAAACAATATTTTCATATTTTTTAATTTTACTCAAAATATGTAGGTTTACCCCTATGAAAATATTGAATTTTTCGTTAAATGCTCTATATAGTGAAGCTTATACTCTTTGGTGTTGCTTAAAATTTTTAACCACATTCTACATTTTTATTAATGTATTCTAAACTCTCTGTTATGGTTCATGGGCATCATTCTAATTTTTTTTTATAATTAATTCAGTAAAACTCTATATATTGCTTAAATCAGTGGACTAACCACTCTGAAATCATAAAGACTTTTGCGTTCTTCTCAGACACTTGTTCCGAGATTGGTTATTAACCAGCAGGCTAAAGCCAGTCCTTTCCTGGTCTGCCTCTTTATATCCAACGCATGTGCAGGCGTTTCAAATTGTTTCTTTGGGACTATCCACCGTTATATCACCAGCTTTACACGCCGGGTTCTTCCCCCGACCATGTCGGAGGGACCGCCGTCTCACCGTTTCCCCCTCTCCGGCAAGGAAGCTTGAGTAAAGGAAAGGGTCTCTCTGGTTTCCTGTACTTCTGCAACCAGAGCCCAGCTAGCTTCTCTGCAACAAGGAGTGGCTACCACCCCCTCAACTCACTATACTTACTGATACGATGGATGCCCGGAAGCTCTTGCTAACTCGGTAGAATGTGGTTTCACGTCTTTCCATCTTCACACTAGTGACTTTACTGCATTCAAGAAGCGCTCCCCCCTTGTGTTCTCTTTGACTAGTGAAACGAACCTATTGACTTAAGGGGATTCCCAAAAGTAATAGTGCTCTGTTTTCGCTCCCCCCCCTTTTTTGAACTCGAAAAGAACACTCTACTAAAAACTCGCCTGAGTTCTCTCAACAATGGCTCACCGAAGAATATCATCAGTGGAAAAAGGCAAAGGGATTGAACAAGGACTTAATCTCTTCGCCTGTAAAGGTGCCGTACGATAATTCACCGCTCCAAAAGCACACTTTGACCCTCATAGGGCGTGTAACCAACAAATCAGTGCAAAAGGTTTGGTCTTTGATCCCCTTCTTCACTGAGCACTGGAAAACAGAGTTTAAGCCTGTGGGATCAGACTTGGGAAATGGACTTTTCCAATTCCAATTCGAAAGTCGATCTCAGTCCTCGAACAGCCTCTATCACTATGCCAGATGGATGGTCATCTTACAGCTGGGAACCCACCTGTCTCCTAACTTCCCTTCCTTAATCCCTTTTTGGATCAAAATCCAAGGTCTACCTGTTCACTTGTGGACAGAAGCTACAATCAAGTGTATTGGAGAAGATATTGGGCTCTACGAGAAAGCAGAAATCACGACGTTTAGAATGAAAGTGCATGTGGATGGCTTTCTCCTCTCATAACCAAATCTGTAGTCGAATAATCCCAATGGCGACATAGCTACTTTCACCTGGTTTATGAACGCTCTAGACAAATACTGCACCAAATGTCTCCGCTGGATCACGAGCTAAAAGAATGCTTAGTAGCTGGTAGAAGCTAAAGTAATCAAAGCAGCGGAAGACAAAGGTACTGGGGTGCTGGTCCCTCCATAGGCCGAGAGATCTTCAACAGTAAGCGTAGACCTGGTCCCCTGCATCCAAACCAAAACCAGCTTAGTGATCAAAGAGCTGGCGCGGATTTCGATTCTCCCAGCCAACAATGGAAGAGAGCACATTACCATGCCAAGGAGACTAGACAAGCTCGGATCACAGATCATATAAAACTCAATCAAAGTCTTGGGTGGAAAAAGCTCCTATCGCTGGTTTCTCAAGCAAGAGAGGTCAAGATATGAAGATGAAAGATCCCACAACAGTTCATAGATCATCTTTACCATCGAAACTGCCCTGCTCCCAGCGGAAGCTACTAAGACATCTCGGAAAGAAACGGAAGCAAAAGATACTGGCTCGAGTGTTTCCAAGAATCATCATGGGAAACTGATGGGGATCCCCGAAGTGGAAGAGCTATAATACCTCAAGAAGACTTTCATGCAGCCTTAGGCAAGTTTAGATGCTATGATGCAGTATACAAAAGCGGACCCTTAAAGGGAAGCAAGAATCGAAAGAATGAGACAAGCTGAAGAACAAGGAACTTGGAGGAATCTGCTCTCCGTATGGTTAGAAACTCCCAAAACGCTCGAGCAGAGAGAATTGAGGTGATTACTGCTGCACAAACGGCAGAGAGAATCCCAGCTTCTCAACGTCTCGGACCTAGTCCACTCCAACTCTCAAACAACTCTGAAAGGCACTCAACAGGGAAAAAACAACTTCTCAGAAAAGGCTCCCTGCTCCCCTCAGGCTAGCCCCCCCTACGCCAATCCAGACTAACTCCCACAGGTCTAGAGGCCCTGAACTGGAGGAGACAGAAGCTATGAATCTCTCAGATACACGACTACCAGCCTCACAGAGACTCGGGATCTCCACAAATCAACTAGTCGAGGAGCAACCGGCGGAGGGGTCAAAGAGTGCTAAGAGGAAGCCAGGACGCCCGCCGGGAAAAAGAACTAACCAAGATATTCAAAAACCATCAAAGGGATCTGGAGCTCACGTAAGGAAAGTTGCAAATCCCAAACCCTCTCCGATCCGTAGGAAAACGGCTGCAGAAAAGATCAGAGCATCGACTAAAGCAAAAACAAGATTAACTCAGGGCCGGACCCAAGCAGAAACCTCAACCACAAGCTCAGAGAACAGACCACTCTGTAACATGATACCACCAACCTCGAGGAAGCGGATGGATTTTCGGAATCCATCCATTCCCGGTCCTTAAAGATTGTGAGCTGGAACTGTCAGGGGTTAGGGAATCCCCGGACAGTTCGACGTCTAAAGGAGATCAACCGGTCCTGTTCTCCAGACATTATTTTCCTTATGGAAACAAAAAATCCCGATCTCTTTGTATTGAGTAAAACGGACCAGCTCGGATTCGAGCATCATCATCTTATACCCCCGACTGGGCATGGTGCAGGTGGATTGGCAATCCTATGGAAAGAAGAAATTAAACTCCATGTCTTATCCTCTAATGCAAACTTCATTGATACATGTATTGAATATGAAGGAAAAACTTTTTTCTCTGCTTTTATCCATGGAGATACTGATTATGGGCAAAGAAGAATTTTCTGGAACCAGATGGTAGCCTTAATGAACAGCAGAGATGCTCCTTGGTTTATAACAGGAGATTTCAACGATATCTTGAGCAATGCTGAAAAGGAAGGAGGTCCGGCGAGGCCCGAAGGTTCCTTTGGCGACCTGCGAACCTTTTATTCAGAGGGAGATCTTTTCGATCTACCTCACTCGGGTGACCTTCTTTCTTGGAGAGGCAAAAGAAGCGACTATTTGGTGCGTTGCCGCCTTGACCGAGCTGCAGCAAATAGCTCTTGGGCAGAGCTCTTTCCAACTGCAAGGTGTCAGTATCTGGCTTATGAGGCCTCGGACCATAGACCTTTGATCTCCATTTTCGATCCATCAAGCAAAAAGAGGAATGGAATGTTTCGCTACGATCGAAGGCTAAAAGATAATGAGGAGGTTAAAGAGCTCGTCAAAAGGGTTTGGGAAAATGCTGGAACCAGCCCTATTCGGACCAAAATCTCTCAAACGAGAACAGCCATAGTAGAGTGGAGTAAGAAACAATTCCGAAACAGCAGGCTGGTGATCGAGCAGAAAAAGCAGGAGCTCGAGTTGGCCCTGGTAAACCCGTTGAATGACGGAGACCTGATCCAGGAAATAACTGCTGATCTGGAGACAGCCTATAGGGCGGAAGAAGAGTTTTGGAGACAACGTAGCCGCCTGCTATGGCTTCGGCTTGGAGACCGTAATACCGGGTATTTCCATGCTGTGACAAAGAAACGGAGAAGAGCTAACTCACTTTCAGTTATCGAGGATGGTACAGGCGCTGTCTACTTCAAAGACAAGGACATCACCAATGTGATTGTGCAATACTACCAATCTCTCTTCACTTCCTTAGATGGAGACCGTGTGGAGACAGTAACTTACGCCCTCCAACGCAGAGTCTCTGATGCGGATAATGAGAGACTTATCTGCATTCCCTCAGCTCCAGAGATCAAAGATGCTGTTTTCTCAATTCATGCGGATAAGGCTCCCGGACCAGACGGATTCTCGGCTAGCTTCTACCACTCCAATTGGGACATCATCGGCCCGGATATCATTAAAGAAGTACAGAGTTTCTTCTCATCAGGATCTCTGCCTCCCAGAGCCAATGAGACAAACGTCAGACTCATTCCGAAGATCAAGAACCCACAATTCGTGGCTGATTACCGGCCCATTGCGCTGTGTAACGTGTATTACAAGATTATCTCCAAGATTCTTACAAAGAGACTGCAGCCGCTTCTGTCTTCTATTATCTCGGAAAACCAACATTGCCTCCTCCATGCAATCTCTGATAATGTGCTGATAACACATGAAGTTCTCCACTTCCTAAAAACTTCCAGCGCTGAGAAGAGATGCTCTATGGCGGTCAAAACAGACATGAGCAAAGCATACGACAGGCTTGAATGGGAATTCATTGAACTGGTCCTGAAGCGAATGGGATTCCATGATGTTTGGACCAGCTGGATCTTGGAATGTGTTTCCACTGTTACATACTCCTTCCTCATCAACGGCTCGGCCTAGAGGAAGGGTCACACCGAAAGCAAGAGGCATCCGTCAAGGAGACCTCTTTCACCATACATTTTCATTTTGTGTAGTGAAGTCCTCTGACTTTGTAAATGAGCAAGCTTATGAGGGTTCCTTAAGGGAATCAGTGTTGCAAGGGCATGCCCTGAGTCAATCACCACTTTTGCCGATGATTAATATGTTTTTCTACTCAAACAAGAAAAGCAGCAAGCTCTAAACTCCATCCTCGACGATACAAGGAAGCATCGGGCAATCAATCAACAATGCAAAATCCTCAATCACCTTCACCAGGAGGACTCAGCAACTAGAGAACTTGTGAAGAAGGAATTATCCATTGAGAAAGAAGGATATGGGGTATTTGGGTTACTGAACACTTCGAAGAAAAAGAGGGATCTCTTTACTTCCATTGTGGAAAAATCAAGCAAAGCCTAGATTGACAAACCGTTTCTTATCAAAGGCTGGGAAACTAACTATGATCAAAAGTGTGCTTTCACCAATCCCATCATACTCGATGACTTGCTTCAAACTCCCAGTGTCTTTGTGCAAGAGGATCAAACTGCATTACCGCTTGGTGGGATGACAAGGAGGACCAGCATAAGATGGCATGGACATCCTGGGCGAAATGACAAAACCAAAGCCATTGTGGACTTGGATTTCGTGACTTTCAAGCATGGAACGATGCCTTCCTGGGAAAACTAAGCTGGCGGATTCTTCACGGTCCAGAGCTCTTGATATCGAGAGTTCTAAAGGGAAAATATTGCCACTGGAGTTTCTAGACGCTATAGAGAAATCAGCAATCTCCCACGGCTGGCGAGGAATTTTACTCAAGCATTACTGAAGGAAAATATGGGTTGGGTTGTTAAATGGCTCTTCCATTGCTTTATGACCGTGGCTCACTGACTACCCAGCTACAACCAACTGACCTGCAATGGGCATCGGCAAACTTGAAAGTTGCTGATCTCTTAAAGCAAACTCAAGAGAGTGGACTATGAAAGATCAGGAATATTATCCCAATGGAAATCTATGATCAAGACCATCAAGCCAAGTATCTTGGGCTTAACATAAGCAAATTTGGCTGGGTACCCCTAATTTTACACAACTAAATCCGCTATCACCCAATCAAACTATGAATCGTAAATGGGTGATATTGAAGCTTAACTCTGGCGATGCAGTGGTTTAAAGGAGTGGAACTCTGCATATATCCTAAAATCAAGATGTTTTATGGGAAGCTTTTCCAAAAGGCTTTATACCAGTGGGGCTTAGATCTGGACAGCACGAAACATAACCAACTAGACAATAGATGCAAAAACGTTAAACTGAATCATATAGATCACCTTTTCTTAAACTGTTCTTTAAAAGAGTTTGAGAGCAGCTTTGCAGCCGGTTGAGGTTTAGCGATTGATAGATTTAAGAGGTTTGCTCAATATCTGTGGACGCCATGCTTACCCCCAATATTTTAGCATCTGGTCAGTTCATTTGGATACTATGGCAACTTTGGTTTGCTCGAATCATTCTAGTCTTAAAAGCAAGGTCATGACAGAGGATTAAGCACTTACAGGCTATCACCCTAGCAAGGAATGGAAAACTGTCAAGAAAGTCAATTTCCCCACTTATGTCAAAGCCCCTATGCAAATAAGACCAGGTTCAAACTGTACTATCCTCAACACATATGCATGGTGGGCTTAAATTTACGGCTGGCCTCGGCTGGATTAATGAAGACTACACTGAGGGTATTGTAGAATCAAACTAATTTATTTATAATTAATTTAGTAAAACTCCATATATTGTTTAAATTGAGGGTAACCTTAATGAGATGCTAGTGAAATGGGGATCAAGAAGGTGAAATGTGAATCTGATTATTATCAATAATCATGCACTAACCCGAGAAACAATCTGAACATCTTTTTTAATTTTATCTGAATGTTTAGGTTTACCCTGAAAATTTTTTTTAGTTAAATGCTCTATATAGTGAAGCTTATACTCTTTGGTGTTGCTTAAAATTTGCAAAACAATGTCTATTTGTATTCTAAACTCTCTGTTATGGTTCATGAGCATCATTCTAATTTTTTAATTAATTCAGTAAAACTCCATATATTGCCTAAATCAGTGGACTAACCACTCTGAAATCATAAATAACTAGAGAAATGGAGACAACAAACGTTCTAAACCTCTTTGACCATCATTATATATCAATGGAGGATGCAAATATGCCGTAAAAAAATATTGTCATATTTTTTAATTTTACTCAAAATATGTAGGTTTACCCCTATGAAAATATTGAATTTTTCGTTAAATGCTCTATATAGTGAAGCTTATACTCTTTGGTGTTGCTTAAAAATTTGCAACCACATTCTACAATTTCATTAATGTATTCTAAACTCTTTGTTATGGTTCATGGGCATCATTCTAATTTTTTTATAATTAATTTAGTAAAACTCCATATATTGCTTAAATTAGTGGACTAACCACTCTAAAATCATTAATAACTAGAGAAATGGAGACAACAAACGTTCTAAACCTCTTTGCCCATCATTATATATCAATGGAAGATGCAAATATGCCATAAAACAATATTGTCATATTTTTTTAATTTTACTCAAAATATGTAGGTTTACCCCTATGAAAATATTGATTTTTCGTTAAATGCTCTATATAGTGAAGCTTATACTCTTTGGTGTTGCTTAAAAATTTGTAACCACATTCTACATTTGTATTAATGTATTCTAAACTCTCTTTTATGGTTCATGGGCATCATTCTAATTTTTTATAATTAATTCAGTAAAACTCCATATATTGCTTAAATCAGTGGACTAACCACTCTGAAATCATAAATAACTAGAGAAATGGAGACAACAAACGTTCTAAACCTCTTTGACCATCATTATATATCAATGGAGGATGCAAATATGCCTAAAACAATATTGTCATATTTTTTTAATTTTACTCAAAATATGTAGGTTTACCCCTATGAAAATATTGAATTTTTCGTTAAATGCTCTATATAGTGAAGCTTATACTCTTTGGTGTTGCTTAAAATTTCTCCACATTCTACATTTTATTAATGTATTCTAAACTCTCTGTTATGGTTCATGGGCATCATACTAATTTGTTTTATAATTAATTCAGTAAAACTCCATATATTGCCTAAATCAATGGACTAACCACTCTGAAATCATAAATAACTAGAGAAATGGAGACAACAAACGTACCAAACCTCTTTGCCATCATTATATATCAATGGAGGATGAAAATATGCCCTAAAACAATATTGTCATATTTTTTTAATTTTACTCAAAATATGCAGGTTTACCCCTATGAAAATATTGAATTTTTCGTTAAATGCTCTATATAGTGAAGCTTATACTCTTTGGTGTTGCTTAAAAATTTCTAACCACATTCTACATTTTTATTAATGTATTCTAAACTCTCTTTTATGGTTCATGGGCATCATTCTAATTTTTTATAATTAATTTAGTAAAACTCAATATATTGCTTAAATCAGTGGACTAACCACTCTAAAATCATTAATAACTAGAGAAATGGAGACAACAAACGTTCCAAACCTATTTGACCATCATTATATATCAATGGAAGATGCAAATATGCCTAAAACAATATTGTCATATTTTTAATTTTACTCAAAATATGTAGGTTTACCTATGAAAATATTGAATTTTCAATGCTCTATATAGTGAAGCTTATACTCTTTGGTGTTGCTTAAAAATTTGTAACCACATTCTACATTTTCATTAATGTATTCTAAACTCTCTTTATGGTTCATGGGCATCATTCTAATTTTTTTTATAATTAATTCAGTAAAACTCATATATTGCTTAAATCGCTGGACTAACCACTCACAAATCATAAATAACTAGAGAAATGGAGACAACAAACGTTCCAAACCTCTTTGACCATCATTATATATCAATGGAGGATGCAAATATGCCCTAAAACAATATTGTCATATTTTTTTAATTTTACTCAAAATATGTAGGTTTACCCCTATGAAAATATTGAATTTTTCGTTAAATGCTCTATATAGTGAAGCTTATACTTTTGGTGTTGCTTAAAAATTTGTAACCACATTCTACATTTTTATTAATGTATTCTAAACTCTCTTTATGGTTCATGGCATCATTCTAATTTTTTTAATTAATTCAGTAAAACTCCATATATTGCTTAAATCTGGGACTAACCACTCTAAAATCATTAATAACTAGAGAAATGGAGACAACAAACGTACCAAACCTCTTTGCCATCATTATATATCAATGGAGGATGAAAATATGCCCTAAAATATTGTCATATTTTTTAATTTTACTCAAAATATGTAGGTTTACCCTATGAAAATATTGAATTTTGTTAAATGCTCTATATAGTGAAGCTTATACTCTTTGGTGTTGCTTAAAAATTTCTAACCACATTCTACATTTTATTAATGTATTCTAAACTCTCTTTTATGGTTCATGGGCATCATTCTAATTTTTTATAATTAATTTAGTAAAACTCCATATATTGCTTAAATCAGTGGACTAACCACTCTAAAATCATAAATAACTAGAGAAATGGAGACAACAAACGTTCCAAACCTCTTTGACCATCATTATATATCAATGGAGGATGAAAATATGCCATAAAACAATATTGTCATATTTTTAATTTTACTCAAAATATGTAGGTTTACCCTATGAAAATATTGAATTTTTTAAATGCTCTATATAGTGAAGCTTATACTCTTTGGTGTTGTTTAAAATTTGTAACCACATTCTACATTTTTATTAATGTATTCTAAACTCTCTTTTATGGTTCATGGGCATCATTCTAATTTTTTTTATAATTAATTCAGTAAAACTCCATATATTGCTTAAATCAGTGGACTAACCACTCTGAAATCATAAATAACTAGAGAAATGGAGACAACAAACGCTCCAAACCTCTTTGACCATCATTATATATCAATGGAGGATGCAAATATGCCTAAAACAATATTGTCAAATTTTTAATTTTACTCAAAATATGTAGGTTTACCCCTATGAAAATATTGAATTTTTCGTTAAATGCTCTATATAGTGAAGCTTATACTCTTTGGTGTTGCTTAAAAATTTGTAACCACATTCTACATTTTTATTAATGTATTCTAAACTCTTTTTATGGTTCATGGGCATCATTCTAATTTTTATAATTAATTTAGTAAAACTCCATATATTGCTTAAATCAGTGGACTAACCACTCTGAAATCATAAATAACTAGAGAAATGGAGACAACAAACGTTCCAAACCTCTTTGACCATCATTATATATCAATGGAGGATGCAAATATGCCCTAAAACAATATTGTCATATTTTTTTAATTTTACTCAAAATATGTAGGTTTACCCCTATGAAAATATTGAATTTTTCATAAATGCTCTATATAGTGAAGCTTATACTCTTTGGTGTTGCTTAAAATTTGTAACCACATTCTACATTTTTATTAATGTATTCTAAACTCTCTTATGGTTCATGGGCATCATTCTAATTTTTTTTATAATTAATTCAGTAAAACTCCATATATTGCCTAAATCAGTGGACTAACCACTCAGAAATCATAAATAACTAGAGAAATGGAGACAACAAACGTTCTAAACCTCTTTGACCATCATTATATATCAATGGAGGATGCAAATATGCCGTAAAACAATATTGTCAAATATTTTTAATTTTACTCAAAATATGTAGGTTTACCCCTATGAAAATATTGAATTTTTCGTTAAATGCTCTATATAGTGAAGCTTATACTCTTTGGTGTTGCTTAAAAATTTGTAACCACATTCTACATTTTTATTAATGTATTCTAAACTCTCTTTTATGGTTCATGGGCATCATTCTAATTTTTTTTATAATTAATTCAGTAAAACTCCATATATTGCTTAAATCAGTGGACTAACCACTCTGAAATCATAAATAACTAGAGAAATGGAGACAACAAACGTTCTAAACCTCTTTGACCATCATTATATATCAATGGAGGATGCAAATATGCTAAAACAATATTGTCATATTTTTTTAATTTTACTCAAAATATGTAGGTTTACCCCTATGAAAATATTGAATTTTTCGTTAAATGCTCTATATAGTGAAGCTTATACTCTTTGGTGTTGCTTAAAAATTTAAACCACATTCTACATTTTCATTAATGTATTCTAAACTCTCTTTTATGGTTCATGGGCATCATTCTAATTTTTATAATTAATTTAGTAAAACTCCATATATTGCTTAAATGAGTGGACTAACCACTCAAATCATAAATAACTAGAGAAATGGAGACAACAAACGTTCTAAACCTCTTTGACCATCATTATATATCAATGGAGGATGCAAATATGCCGTAAAACAATATTGTCAATTTTTTAATTTTACTCAAAATATGTAGGTTTACCCCTATGAAAATATTGAATTTTCGTAAATGCTCTATATAGTGAAGCTTATACTCTTTGGTGTTGCTTAAAAATTTGTAACCACATTCTACATTTTCATTAATGTATTCTAAACTCTCTTTTATGGTTCATGGGCATCATTCTAATTTTTTATAATTAATTTAGTAAAACTCCATATATTGCTTAAATCAGTGGACTAACCACTCTAAAATCATTAATAACTAGAGAAATGGAGACAACAAACGTTCCAAACCTCTTTGCCATCATTATATATCAATGGAGGATGAAAATATGCCATAAACAATATTGTCATATTTTTTTAATTTTACTCAAAATATGTAGGTTTACCTATGAAAATATTGAATTTTCTAAATGCTCTATATAGTGAAGCTTATACTCTTTGGTGTTGCTTAAAAATTTCTAACCACATTCTACATTTTTATTAATGTATTCTAAACTCTCTTTATGGTTCATGGGCATCATTCTAATTTTTTATAATTAATTCAGTAAAACTCATATATTGCTTAAATCAGTGGACTAACCACTCTGAAATCATAAATAACTAGAGAAATGGAGACAACAAACGTTCCAAACCTCTTTGACCATCATTATATATCAATGGAGGATGCAAATATGCCGTAAAAAAATATTGTCATATTTTTAATTTTACTCAAAATATGTAGGTTTACCCTATGAAAATATTGAATTTTCGTTAAATGCTCTACATAGTGAAACTTATACTCTTTGGTGTTGCTTAAAATTTGTAACCACATTCTAAATTTTCATTAATGTATTCTAAACTCTTTGTTATGGTTCATGGGCATCATTCTAATTATTTTATAATTAATTCAGTAAAACTCCATATATTGCTTAAATTAGTGGACTAACCACTCTAAAATCATTAATAACTAGAGAAATGGAGACAACAAACGTTCCAAACCTCTTTGCCATCATTATATATCAATGGAGGATGCAAATATAAAAAATATTGTCATATTTTTTATTTTACTCAAAATATGTAGGTTTACCCCTATGAAAATATTGAATTTTTCGTTAAATGCTCTATATAGTGAAGCTTATACTCTTTGGTGTTGCTTAAAAATTTGTAACCACATTCTACATTTTCATTAATGTATTCTAAACTCTCTGTTATGGTTCATGGGCATCATTCTAATTTTTTTTATAATTAATTCAGTAAAACTCCATATATTGCTTAAATTGGACTAACCACTCTGAAATCATAAATAACTAGAGTAATGGAGACAACAAACGTTCTAAACCTCTTTGACCATCATTATATATCAATGGAGGATGCAAATATGCCTAAAACAATATTGTCAAATTTTTTTAATTTTACTCAAAATATGTAGGTTTACCCCTATGAAAATATTGAATTTTTCGTTAAATGCTCTATATAGTGAAGCTTATACTCTTTGGTGTTGCTTAAAAATTTGTAACCACATTCTACATTTTCATTAATGTATTCTAAACTCTCTTTTATGGTTCATGGGCATCATTCTAATTTTTATAATTAATTTAGTAAAACTCCATATATTGCTTAAATTAGTGGACTAACCACTAAAATCATAAATAACTAGAGAATTGGAGACAACAAACGTTCCAAACCTCTTTGACCATCATTATATATCAATGGAGGATGCAAATATGCCCTAAAACAATATTGTCATATTTTTTAATTTTACTCAAAATATGTAGGTTTACCCTATGAAAATATTGAATTTTTAGTTAAATGCTCTATATAGTGAAGCTTATACTTTGGTGTTGCTTAAAATTTGTAACCACATTCTACATTTTATTAATGTATTCTAAACTCTCTTTTATGGTTCATGGGCATCATTCTAATTTTTTTATAATTAATTCAGTAAAACTCCATATATTGCTTAAATCAGTGGACTAACCACTCTGAAATCATAAATAACTAGAGAAATGGAGACAACAAACGTTCCAAACCTCTTTGACCATCATTATATATCAATGGAGGATGCAAATATGCCTAAAACAATATTGTCATATTTTTAATTTTACTCAAAATATGTAGGTTTACCCCTATGAAAATATTGAATTTTGTTAAATGCTCTATATAGTGAAGCTTATACTCTTTGGTGTTGCTTAAAAATTTCTAACCACATTCTACATTTTATTAATGTATTCTAAACTCTCTTTATGGTTCATGGGCATCATTCTAATTTTTATAATTAATTTAGTAAAACTCCATATATTGCTTAAATCGGACTAACCACTCTAAAATCATTAATAACTAGAGAAATGGAGACAACAAACGTTCCAAACCTCTTTGACCATCATTATATATCAATGGAGGATGAAAATATGCCCTAAAACAATATTGTCATATTTTTAATTTTACTCAAAATATGTAGGTTTACCCCTATGAAAATATTGAATTTTTGTTAAATGCTCTATATAGTGAAGCTTATACTTTGGTGTTGCTTAAAAATTTCTAACCACATTCTACATTTTTATTAATGTATTCTAAACTCTCTTTTATGGTTCATGGGCATCATTCTAATTTTTTATAATTAATTTAGTAAAACTCCATATATTGCTTAAATCAGGGGACTAACAACTCAAAATCATAAATAACTAGAGAAATGGAGACAACAAACGTTCCAAACCTCTTTGACCATCATTATATGTCAATGAAGGATGCAAATATGCCCTAAAACAATATTGTCATATTTTTTAATTTTACTCAAAATATGTAGGTTTACCCTATGAAAATATTGAATTTTTTGTTAAATGCTCTATATAGTGAAGCTTATACTCTTTGGTGTTGCTTAAAAATTTGTAACCACATTCTACATTTTCATTAATGTATTCTAAACTCTCTTTTATGGTTCATGGGCATCATTCTAATTTTTTATAATTAATTTAGTAAAACTCCATATATTGCTTAAATCGTGGACTAACCACTCTAAATCATAAATAACTAGAGAATGGAGACAACAAACGTTCTAAACCTCTTTGACCATCATTATATATCAATGGAGGATGCAAATATGCCGTAAAACAATATTGTCAAATTTTTTTAATTTTACTCAAAATATGTAGGTTTACCCTATGAAAATATTGAATTTTCAAATGCTCTATATAGTGAAGCTTATACTTTTGGTGTTGCTTAAAAATTTGTAACCACATTCTACATTTTCATTAATGTATTCTAAACTCTTTTTATGGTTCATGGGCATCATTCTAATTTGTTTATAATTAATTTAGTAAAACTCCATATATTGCTTAAATTAGTGGACTAACCACTCTAAAATCATAAATAACTAGAGAAATGGAGACAACAAACGTTCCAAACCTCTTTGCCCATCATTATATATCAATGGAGGATGCAATATGCCTAAAACAATATTGTCATATTTTTTAATTTTACTCAAAATATGTAGGTTTACCCCATGAAAATATTGAATTTTCGTTAAATGCTCTATATAGTGAAGCTTATACTCTTTGGTGTTGCTTAAAATTTCTAACCACATTCTACATTTTATTAATGTATTCTAAACTCTCTTTATGGTTCATGGGCATCATTCTAATTTTTTTATAATTAATTTAGTAAAACTCCATATATTGCTTAAATCGTGGACTAACCACTCTAAAATCATAAATAACTAGAGAAATGGAGACAACAAACGTTCCAAACCTCTTTGACCATCATTATATATCAATGGAGGATGCAAATATGCCCTAAAACAATATTGTCATTTTTTTAATTTTACTCAAAATATGTAGGTTTACCCCTATGAAAATATTGAATTTTTCGTAAATGCTCTATATAGTGAAGCTTATACTCTTTGGTGTTGCTTAAAATTTGTAACCACATTCTACATTTTCATTAATGTATTCTAAACTCTTTTTATGGTTCATGGGCATCATTCTAATTTTTTATAATTAATTTAGTAAAACTCCATATATTGCTTAAATCAGTGGACTAACCACTCTAAAATCATAAATAACTAGAGAAATGGAGACAACAAACGTTCCAAACCTCTTTGACCATCATTATATATCAATGGAGGATGAAAATATGCACTAAAACAATATTGTCATATTTTTTAATTTTACTCAAAATATGTAGGTTTACCCCATGAAAATATTGAATTTTTTGTTAAATGCTCTATATAGTGAAGCTTATACTTTTGGTGTTGCTTAAAAATTTGTAACCACATTCTACATTTTCATTAATGTATTCTAAACTCTCTTTTATGGTTCATGGGCATCATTCTAATTTTTGTTTATAATTTATTCAGTAAAACTCCATTTATTGCTTAAATAAGTGGACTAACCACTCTGAAATCATAAATAACTAGAGAAATGGAGACAACAAACGTTCTAAACCTCTTTGACCATCATTATATATCAATGGAGGATGCAAATATTAAAACAATATTGTCAAATTTTTTTAATTTTACTCAAAATATGTAGGTTTACCCCTATGAAAATATTGAATTTTTCGTTAAATGCTCTATATAGTGAAGCTTATTCTCTTTGGTGTTGCTTAAAAATTTCTAACCACATTCTACATTTTATTAATGTATTCTAAACTCTCTTAATGGTTCATGGGCATCATTCTACATTTTTTATAATTAATTTAGTAAAACTCCATATACTGCTTAAATTAGTGGACTAACCACTCTAAAATCATTAATAACTAGAGAAATAGAGACAACAAACGTTCCAAACCTCTTTGACCATCATTATATATCAATGGAGGATGAAAATATGCCTAAAACAATATTGTCATATTTTTTAATTTTACTCAAAATATGTAGGTTTACCCCTATGAAAATATTGAATTTTTCGTTAAATGCTCTATATAGTGAAGCTTATACTCTTTGGTGTTGCTTAAAAATTTCTAACCACATTCTACATTTTTATTAATGTATTCTAAACTCTCTTTTATGGTTCATGGGCATCATTCTAATTTTTTATAATTAATTTAGTAAAACTCCATATATTGCTTAAATCAGTGGACTAACCACTCTAAAATCATAAATAACTAGAGAAATGGAGACAACAAACGTTCCAAACCTCTTTGACCATCATTATATGTCAATGGAGGATAAAAATATGCACTAAAACAATATTATCATATTTTTTTAAATTTTACTCAAAATATGTAGGTTTACCCCTATGAAAATATTGAATTCTTCGTTAAATGCTCTATATAGTGAAGCTTATACTCTTTGGTGTTGCTAAAAATTTCTAACCACATTCTACATTTTCATTAATGTATTCTAAACTCTCTTATGGTTCATGGGAATCATTCTAATTTTTTTATAATTAATTTAGTAAAACTCCATATATTGCTTAAATCAGTGGACTAACCACTCTAAAATCATTAATAACTAGAGAAATGGAGACAACAAACGTTCAAAACCTCTTTGCCATCATTATATCTCAATGGAGGATGAAAATATGCCCTAAAACAATATTGTCATATTTTTTTAATTTTACTCAAAATATGTAGGTTTACCCCTATGAAAATATTGAATTTTTCGTTAAATGCTCTATATAGTGAAGCTTATACTCTTTGGTGTTGCTTAAAAATTTGTAACCACGTTCTACATTTTCATTAATGTATTCTAAACTCTCTGTTATGGTTCATGGGAATCATTCTAATTTTTTTATAATTAATTTAGTAAAACTCCATATATTGCTTAAATTAGTGGACTAACCACTCTAAATCATAAATAACTAGAGAAATGGAGACAACAAACGTTCCAAACCTCTTTGACCATCATTATATATCAATGGAGGATGCAAATATGCCGTAAAACAATATTGTCATATTTTTTAATTTTACTCAAAATATGTAGGTTTACCCTATGAAAATATTGAATTTTTAGTTAAATGCTCTATATAGTGAAGCTTATACTCTTTGGTGTTGCTTAAAATTTGTAACCACATTCTACATTTTATTAATGTATTCTAAACTCTCTTTTATGGTTCATGGGCATCATTCTAATTTTTTTATAATTAATTTAGTAAAACTCCATATATTGCTTAAATTAGTGGACTAACCACTCTAAAATCATTAATAACTAGAGAAATGGAGACAACAAACGTTCCAAACCTCTTTGACCATCATTATATATCAATGGAGGATGCAAATATGCCTAAAACAATATTGTCATATTTTTTTTTTATTCAAAATATGTAGGTTTACCCCTATGAAAATATTGAATTTTAGTTAAATGCTCTATATAGTGAAGCTTATACTCTTTGGTGTTGCTTAAAATTTGTAACCACATTCTACATTTTATTAATGTATTCTAAACTCTCTTTTATGGTTCATGGGCATCATTCTAATTTTTTTATAATTAATTTAGTAAAACTCCATATATTGCTTAAATCGTGGACTAACCACTCTAAAATCATAAATAACTAGAGAAATGGAGACAACAAACGTTCTAAACCTCTTTGACCATCATTATATATCAATGGAGGATGCAAATATGCCTAAAACAATATTGTCATATTTTTTAATTTTACTCAAAATATGTAGGTTTACCCTATGAAAATATTGAATTTTTAGTTAAATGCTCTATATAGTGAAGCTTATACTATTTGGTGTTGCTTAAAAATTTCTAACCACATTCTACATTTTTATTAATGTATTCTAAACTCTCTTTATGGTTCATGGGCATCATTCTAATTTTTTATAATTAATTTAGTAAAACTCCATATATTGCTTAAATTGTGGACTAACCACTCTAAAATCATTAATAACTAGAGAAATGGAGACAACAAACGTTCCAAACCTCTTTGACCATCATTATATATCAATGGAGGATGCAAATATGCCCTAAAACAATATTGTCATATTTTTTAATTTTACTCAAAATATGTAGGTTTACCCCTATGAAAATATTGAATTTTTTTAAATGCTCTATATAGTGAAGCTTATACTCTTTGGTGTTGCTTAAAATTTCTAACCACATTCTACATTTTTATTAATGTATTCTAAACTCTCTTTTATGGTTCATGGGCATCATTCTAATTTTTTTATAATTAATTTAGTAAAACTCCATATATTGCTTAAATCAGTGGACTAACCACTCTAAAATCATTAATAACTAGAGAAATGGAGACAACAAACGTTCCAAACCTCTTTGACCATCATTATATGTCAATGGAGGATGAAATATGCCCTAAAACAATATTGTCATATTTTTTAATTTTACTCAAAATATGTAGGTTTACCCCTATGAATATTGAATTTTTAGTTAAATGCTCTATATAGTGAAGCTTATACTCTTTGGTGTTGCTTAAAATTTGTAACCACATTCTACATTTTCATTAATGTATTCTAAACTCTCTGTTATGGTTCATGGGCATCATTCTAATTTTTATAATTAATTCAGTAAAACTCCATATATTGCTTAAATTAGTGGACTAACCACTCTAAAATCATAAATAACTAGAGAAATGAAGACAACAAAAGTTCCAAACCTCTTTGACCATCATTATATATCAATGGAGGATGCAAATATGCCTAAAACAATATTGTCATATTTTTTAATTTTACTCAAAATATAGGTTTACCTATGAAAATATTGAATTTTCGTTAAATGCTCTATATAGTGAAGCTTATACTCTTTGGTATTGCTTTAAATTTGTAACCACATTCTACATTTTTATTAATCTATTCTAAACTCTCTTTATGGTTCATGGGCATCCTTCTAATTTTTTATAATTAATTTAGTAAAACTCCATATATTGCTTAAATTAGTGGACTAACCACTCTAAAATCATTAATAACTATAGAAATGGAGACAACAAACGTTCCAAACCTCTTTGACCATCATTATATATCAATGGAGGATGCAAATATGCCTAAAACAATATTGTCATATTTTTAATTTTACTCAAAATATGTAGGTTTACCCTATGAAAATATTGAATTTTAGTTAAATGCTCTATATAGTGAAGCTTATACTCTTTGGTGTTGCTTAAAAATTTCTAACCACATTCTACATTTTTATTAATGTATTCTAAACTCTCTTTTATGGTTCATGGGCATCATTCTAATTTTTTATAATTAATTTAGTAAAACTCCATATATTGCTTAAATTAGTGGACTAACCACTCTAAAATTCTAAATAACTAGAGAAATGGAGACAACAAACGTTCCAAACCTCTTTGACCATCATTATATATCAATGGAGGATGCAAATATGCCCTAAAACAATATTGTCATATTTTTTTAATTTTACTCAAAATATGTAGGTTTACCCTATGAAAATATTGAATTTTTCGTTAAATGCTCTATATAGTGAAGCTTATACTCTTTGGTGTTGCTTAAAAATTTATATCCACATTCTAAATTTTTATTAATGTATTCTAAACCCTCTTTTATGGTTCATGGGCATCATTCTAATTTTTATAATTAATTTAGGAAAACTCCATATACTGCTTAAATTAGTGGACTAACCACTCTAAAATTCTAAATAACTAGAGAAATGGAGACAACAGACGTTCCAAACCTCTTTGACCATCATTATATATCAATGGAGGATGCAAATATGCCCTAAAACAATATTGTCATATTTTTTTAATTTTACTCAAAATATGTAGGTTTACCCCTATGAAAATATTGAATTTTTCGTTAAATGCTCTATATAGTGAAGCTTATACTCTTTGGTGTTGCTTAAAAATTTCTAACCACATTCTACATTTTTATTAATGTATTCTAAACTCTCTTTTATGGTTCATGGGCATCATTCTACTTTTTTATAATTAATTTAGTAAAACTCCATATATTGCTTAAATTAGTGGACTAACCACTCTAAAATTCTAAATAACTAGAGAAATGGAGACAACAAACGTTCCAAACCTCTTTGACCATCATTATATATCAATGGAGGATGCAAATATGCCTAAAACAATATTGTCATATTTTTTTAATTTTACTCAAAATATGTAGGTTTACCCTATGAAAATATTGAATTTTTAGTTAAATGCTCTATATAGTGAAGCTTATACTCTTTGGTGTTGCTTAAAATTTGTAACCACATTCTACATTTTATTAATGTATTCTAAACTCTCTTTTATGGTTCATGGGCATCATTCTAATTTTTTTATAATTAATTTAGTAAAACTCCATATATTGCTTAAATTAGTGGACTAACCACTCTAAAATCATAATAACTAGAGAAATGGAGACAACAAACCTTCCAAACCTCTTTGACCATCATTATATATCAATGGAGGATGAAAATATGCACTAAAACAATATTGTCATATTTTTTTAATTTTACTCAAAATATGAAGTTTACCCCTATGAAAATATTGAATTTTTTGTTAAATGCTCTATATAGTGAAGCTTATACTCTTTGGTGTTGCTTAAAATTTCTAACCACATTCTACATTTTATTAATGTATTCTAAACTCTCTTTTATGGTTCATGGTCATCATTCTACTTTTTTATAATTAATTTAGTAAAACTCCATATATTGCTTAAATAAGTGGACTAACCACTCTGAAATCATAAATAACTAGAGAAATGGAGACAACAAACGTTCTAAACCTCTTTGACCATCATTATATATCAATGGAGGATGCAAATATGCCTAAAACAATATTGTCATATTTTTTAATTTTACTCAAAATATGTAGGTTTACCCCTATGAAAATATTGATTTTTTTGTTAAATGCTCTATATAGCGAAGCTTATACTCTTTGGTGTTGCTTAAAACTTTCTAACCACATTCTACATTTTTATAATGTATTCTAAACTCTCTTTTCTGGTTCATGGGCATCATTCTAATTTTTTTATAATTAATTTAGTAAAACTCCATATATTGCTTAAATTAGTGGACTAACCACTCTAAAATCATAAATAACTAGAGAAATGGAGACAACAAACGTTCCAAACCTCTTTGACCATCATTATATATCAATGGAGGATGCAAATATGCCCTAAAACAATATTGTCATATTTTTTTAATTTTACTCAAAATATGTAGGTTTACCCTATGAAAATATTGAATTTTTCGTTAAATGCTCTATATAGTGAAGCTTATACTCTTTGGTGTTGCTTAAAATTTGTAACCACATTCTACATTTTATTAATGTATTCTAAACTCTCTTTATGGTTCATGGGCATCATTCTAATTTTTTTATAATTAATTTAGTAAAACTCCATATATTGCTTAAATTGGACTAACCACTCTAAAATCATAAATAACTAGAGAAATGGAGACAACAAACGTTCCAAACCTCTTTGACCATCATTATATATCAATGGAGGATGCAAATATGCCCTAAAACAATATTGTCATATTTTTTTAATTTTACTCAAAATATGTAGGTTTACCCCTATGAAAATATTGAATTTTTCGTTAAATGCTCTATATAGTGAAGCTTATACTCTTTGGTGTTGCTTTAAATTTGTAACCACATACTACATTTTTATTAATGTATTCTAAACTCTCTTTTATGGTTCATGGGCATCATTCTAATTTTTTATAATTAATTTAGTAAAACTCCATATATTGCTTAAATTAGTGGACTAACCACTCTAAAATCATTAAATAACTAGAGAAATGGAGACAACAAACGTTCCAAACCTCTTTGACCATCATTATATATCAATGGAGGATGCAAATATGCCCTAAAACAATATTGTCATATTTTTTTAATTTTACTCAAAATATGTAGGTTTACCCCTATGAAAATATTGAATTTTCTTTAAATGCTCTATATAGTGAAGCTTATACTCTTTGGTGTTGCTTAAAATTTGTAACCACATTCTACATTTTATTAATGTATTCTAAACTCTCTTTTATGGTTCATGGGCATCATTCTAATTTTTTTATAATTAATTTAGTAAAACTCCATATATTGCTTAAATTGTGGACTAACCACTCTAAAATCATAAATAACTAGAGATATGGAGACAACAAACGTACCAAACCTCTTTGACCATCATTATATACCAATGGAGGATGAAAATATGCCCTAAAACAATATTGTCATATTTTTTAATTTTACTCAAAATATGTAGGTTTACCCTATGAAAATATTGAATTTTAGTTAAATGCTCTATATAGTGAAGCTTATACTCTTTGGTGTTGCTTAAAATTTCTAACCACATTCTACATTTTTATTAATGTATTCTAAACTCTCTTTTATGGTTCGTGGGCATCATTCTAATTTTTTATAATTAATTCAGTAAAACTCCATATATTGCTTAAATTAGGACTAACCACTCTAAAATCATTAATAACTAGAGAAATGGAGACAACAAACGTTCCAAACCTCTTTGACCATCATTATATATCAATGGAGGATGCAAATATGCCCTAAAACAATATTGTCAAATTTTTTTAATTTTACTCAAAATATGTAGGTTTACCCTATGAAAATATTGAATTTTTTTAAATGCTCTATATAGTGAAGCTTATACTCTTTGGTGTTGCTTAAAATTTCTAACCACATTCTACATTTTATTAATGTATTCTAAACTCTCTTTTATGGTTCATGGGCATCATTCTAATTTTTTATAATTAATTTAGTAAAACTCCATATATTGCTTAAATTAGTGGACTAACCACTCTAAAATCATTAATAACTAGAGAAATGGAGACGACAAACGTTCCGAACCTCTTTGACCATCATTATATATCAATGGAGGATGCAAATATGCTTTAAAACGATATTGTCATATTTTTTAATTTTACCCAAAATATGTAGGTTTACCCCTATGAAAATATTGAATTTTTCGTTAAATGCTCTATATAGTGAAGCTTATACTCTTTGGTGTTGCTTAAAAATTTAACCACATTCTACATTTTATTAATGTATTCTAAACTCTCTTTATGGTTCATGGGCATCATTCTAATTTTTTTATAATTAATTCAGTAAAACTCCATATATTGCTTAAATAGTGGACTAACCACTCTAAAATCATAAATAACTAGAGAAATGGAGACAACAAACGTTCCAAACCTCTTTGACCATCATTATATATCAATGGAGGATGCAAATATGCCCTAAAACAATATTGTCATATTTTTTAATTTTACTCAAAATATGTAGGTTTACCCTATGAAAATATTGAATTTTTAGTTAAATGCTCTATATAGTGAAGCTTATACTCTTTGGTGTTGCTTAAAATTTGTAACCACATTCTACATTTTTATTAATGTATTCTAAACTCTCTTTTATGGTTCATGGGCATCATTCTAATTTTTTTATAATTAATTTAGTAAAACTCCATATATTGCTTAAATTGGACTAACCACTCTAAAATCATTAATAACTAGAGAAATGGAGACAACAAACGTTCCAAACCTCTTTGACCATCATTATATATCAATGGAGGATGCAAATATGCCAAAAAAATAATATTGTCATTTTTTTAATTTTACTCAAAATATGTAGGTTTACCCTATGAAAATATTGAATTTTTAGTTAAATGCTCTATATAGTGAAGCTTATACTCTTTGGTGTTGCTTAAAATTTTAACCACATTCTACATTTTATTAATGTATTCTAAACTCTCTTTTATGGTTCATGGGCATCATTCTAATTTTTTTTATAATTAATTTAGTAAAACTCCATATATTGCTTAAATTAGTGGACTAACCACTCTAAAATCATAAATAACTAGAGAAATGGAGACAACAAACGTTCCAAACCTCTTTGACCATCATTATATATCAATGGAGGATGCAAATATGCTAAAACAATATTGTCATATTTTTTAATTTTACTCAAAATATGTAGGTTTACCCTATGAAAATATTGAATTTTTAGTTAAATGCTCTATATAGTGAAGCTTATACTCTTTGGTGTTGCTTAAAATTTGTAACCACATTCTACATTTTATTAATGTATTCTAAACTCTCTTTTATGGTTCATGGGCATCATTCTAATTTTTTTATAATTAATTTAGTAAAACTCCATATATTGCTTAAATTAGTGGACTAACCACTCTAAAATCATTAATAACTAGAGAAATGGAGACAACAAACGTTCCAAACCTCTTTGACCATCATTATATATCAATGGAGGATGCAAATATGCCCTAAAACAATATTGTCATATTTTTTTAATTTTACTCAAAATATGTAGGTTTACCCTATGAAAATATTGAATTTTTTTAAATGCTCTATATAGTGAAGCTTATACTCTTTGGTGTTGCTTAAAATTTGTAACCACATTCTACATTTTATTAATGTATTCTAAACTCTCTTTTATGGTTCATGGGCATCATTCTAATTTTTTTATAATTAATTTAAAAACTCCATATATTGCTTAAATTGTGGACTAACCACTCTAAAATCATAAATAACTAGAGAAATGGAGACAACAAACGTTCCAAACCTCTTTGACCATCATTATATATCAATGGAGGATGCAAATATGCCCTAAAACAATATTGTCATATTTTTTAATTTTACTCAAAATATGTAGGTTTACCCTATGAAAATATTGAATTTTTCGTTAAATGCTCTATATAGTGAAGCTTATACTCTTTGGTGTTGCTTAAAATTTCTAACCACATTCTACATTTTATTAATGTATTCTAAACTCTCTTTTATGGTTCATGGGCATCATTCTAATTTTTTTTATAATTAATTTAGTAAAACTCCATATATTGCTTAAATTGTGGACTAACCACTCTAAAATCATAAATAACTAGAGAAATGGAGACAACAAACGTTCCAAACCTCTTTGACCATCATTATATATCAATGGAGGATGAAAATATGCCCTAAAACAATATTGTCATATTTTTTTAATTTTACTCAAAATATGTAGGTTTACCCTATGAAAATATTGAATTTTAGTTAAATGCTCTATATAGTGAAGCTTATACTCTTTGGTGTTGCTTAAAATTTCTAACCACATTCTACATTTTTATTAATGTATTCTAAACTCTCTTTTATGGTTCATGGGCATCATTCTACTTTTTTATAATTAATTTAGTAAAACTCCATATATTGCTTAAATTAGTGGACTAACCACTCTAAAATCATAAATAACTAGAGAAATGGAGACAACAAACGTTCCAAACCTCTTTGACCATCATTATATATCAATGGAGGATGCAAATATGCCTAAAACAATATTGTCATATTTTTTTAATTTTACTCAAAATATGTAGGTTTACCCTATGAAAATATTGAATTTTTAGTTAAATGCTCTATATAGTGAAGCTTATACTCTTTGGTGTTGCTTAAAATTTGTAACCACATTCTACATTTTCAATAATGTATTCTAAACTCTCTTTTATGGTTCATGGGCATCATTCTAATTTTTTTATAATTAATTTAGTAAAACTCCATATATTGCTTAAATCAGTGGACTAACCACTCTAAAATCATAAATAACTAGAGAAATGGAGACAACAAACGTTCCAAACCTCTTTGACCATCATTATATATCAATGGAGGATGCAAATATGCCGTAAAAAAATATTGTCATATTTTTTAATTTTACTCAAAATATGTAGGTTTACCCCTATGAAAATATTGAATTTTTCGTTAAATGCTCTATATAGTGAAGCTTATACTCTTTGGTGTTGCTTAAAAATTTGTAACCACATTCTACATTTTTATTAATGTATTCTAAACTCTCTTTTATGGTTCATGGGCATCATTCTAATTTTTTTATAATTAATTTAGTAAAACTCCATATATTGCTTAAATTGTGACTAACCACTCTAAAATCATTAATAACTAGAGAAATGGAGACAACAAACGTTCCAAACCTCTTTGACCATCATTATATATCAATGGAGGATGCAAATATGCCTAAAACAATATTGTCATATTTTTTAATTTTACTCAAAATATGTAGGTTTACCCCATGAAAATATTGAAGATGGTGTCTAAACCTTTTGGTGTTGCTTAAAATTTGTAACTTTCACTTAATGTAAAACTCCATGGCATGGGCATCAGTAAAACTCCATATATTGCCACCTCTACAGAATACAATTGTAAACCCTCTGACCATCATTATATATCAATGGAGGATGCAATATGCCCTAAAACAATATTGTCATATTTTTTTAATTTTACTCAAAATATGTAGGTTTACCCCTATGAAAATATTGAATTTTCGTTAAATACTATATATAGTGAAGCTTATACTCTTTGGTGTTGCTTAAAAATTTGTAACCACGTTCTACATTTTCATTAATGTATTCTAAACTCTCTTTTATGGTTCATGGGCATCATTCTAATTTTTTATAATTAATTTAGTAAAACTCCATATATTGCTTAAATCAGTGGACTAACCACTCTGAAATCATAAATAACTAGAGAAATGGAGACAACAAACGTTCTAAACCTCTTTGACCATCATTATATATCAATGGAGGATGCAAATATGCCTAAAACAATATTGTCATATTTTTTTTAATTTTACTCAAAATATGTAGGTTTACCCCTATGAAAATATTGAATTTTTCGTTAAATGCTCTATATAGTGAAGCTTATACTCTTTGGTGTTGCTTAAAAATTTCTAACCACATTCTACATTTTTATTAATGTATTCTAAACTCTCTTTTATGGTTCATGGGCATCATTCTAATTTTTTTATAATTAATTTAGTAAAACTCCATATATTGCTTAAATCAGTGGACTAACCACTCTAAAATCATTAATAACTAGAGAAATGGAGACAACAAACGTTCCAAACCTCTTTGCCATCATTATATATCAATGGAGGATGAAAATATGCCCTAAAACAATATTGTCATATTTTTTTAATTTTACTCAAAATATGTAGGTTTACCCCTATGAAAATATTGAATTTTTCGTTAAATGCTCTATATAGTGAAGCTTATACTCTTTGGTGTTGCTTAAAAATTTCTAACCACATTCTACATTTTTATTAATGTATTCTAAACTCTCTTTTATGGTTCATGGGCATCATTCTATTTTTTTTATAATTAATTTAGTAAAACTCCATATATTGCTTAAATCAGTGGACTAACCACTCTAAAATCATTAATAACTAGAGAAATGGAGACAACAAACGTTCCAAACCTCTTTGACCATCATTATATATCAATGGAGGATGCAAATATGCCCTAAAACAATATTGTCATATTTTTTTAATTTTACTCAAAATATGCAGGTTTACCCCTATGAAAATATTGAATTTTTCGTTAAATGCTCTATATAGTGAAGCTTATACTCTTTGGTGTTGCTTAAAAATTTGTAACCACATTCTACATTTTTATTAATGTATTCTAAACTCTCTTTTATGGTTCATTGGCATCATTCTAACTTTTTATATAATTAATTCGGTAAAACTCCATATATTGCTTAAATGTGGACTAACCACTCTGAAATCATAAATAACTAGAGAAATGGAGACAACAAATGTTCCAAACCTCTTTGACCATCATTATATATCATAGGAGGATGCAAATATGCCCTAAACAATATTGTCATATTTTTTTAATTTTACTCAAAATATGTAGGTTTACCCTATGAAAATATTGAATTTTTCGTTAAATGCTCTATATAGTGAAGTTTATACTCTTTGGTGTTGCTTAAAATTTGTAACCACATTCTACATTTTTATTAATGTATTCTAAACTCTCTTTTATGGTTCATGGGCATCATTCTAATTTTTTTTAATAATTAATTTAGTAAAACTCCATATATTGCTTAAATTAGTGGACTAAACACTCTAAAATTATTAATAACTAGAGAAATGGAGACAAGAAATGTTCCAAACCTCTTTGACCATCATTATATATCAAAGGAGGATGCAAATATGCCCTAAAACAATATTGTCATATTTTTTAATTTTACTCAAAATATGTAGGTTTACCCCTATGAAAATATTGAATTTTTCGTTAAATGCTCTATATAGTGAAGCTTATACTCTTTGGTGTTGCTTAAAATTTGTAACCACATTCTACATTTTATTAATGTATTCTAAACTCTCTTTATGGTTCATGGGCATCATTCTAATTTTTTATAATTAATTTAGTAAAACTCCATATATTGCTTAAATTAGTGGACTAACCACTCTAAAATCATAAATAACTAGAGAAATGGAGACAACAAACGTTCCAAACCTCTTTGACCATCATTATATGTGAATGGAGGATGCAAATATGCTCGAAAACAATATTGTCATATTTTTTAATTTTACTCAAAATATGTAGGTTTACCCTATGAAAATATTGAATTTTTAGTTAAATGCTCTATATAGTGAAGCTTATACTCTTTGGTGTTGCTTAAAATTTGTAACCACATTCTACATTTTATTAATGTATTCTAAACTCTTTTTATGGTTCATGGGCATCATTCTAATTTTTTTTATAATTAATTTAGTAAAACTCCATGTATTGCTTAAATTAGTGGACTAACCACTCTAAAATCATTAATAACTAGAGAAATGGAGACAACAAACGTTCCAAACCTCTTTGACCATCATTATATATCAATGGAGGATGCAAATATGCCCTAAAACAATATTGTCATATTTTTTAATTTTACTCAAAATATGTAGGTTTACCCTATGAAAATATTGAATTTTTAGTTAAATGCTCTATATAGTGAAGCTTATACTCTTTGGTGTTGCTTAAAAATTTCTAACCACATTCTACATTTTATTAATGTATTCTAAACTCTTTTATGGTTCATGGGCATCATTCTAATTTTTTTATAATTAATTTAGTAAAACTCCATATATTGCTTAAATCTGGACTAACCACTCAAAATCATAAATAACTAGAGAAATGGAGACAACAAACGTTCCAAACCTCTTTGACCATCATTATATATCAATGGAGGATGCAAATATGCCTAAAACAATATTGTCAATTTTTTTAATTTTACTCAAAATATGTAGGTTTACCCTATGAAAATATTGAATTTTTTCAAATGCTCTATATAGTGAAGCTTATACTTTTGGTGTTGCTTAAAAATTTGTAACCACATTCTACATCTTTATTAATGTATTCTAAACTCTCTTTTATGGTTCATGGGCATCATTCTAATTTTTTATAATTAATTTAGTAAAACTCCATATATTGCTTAAATTGGACTAACCACTCTAAAATCATTAATAACTAGAGAAATGGAGACAACAAACGTTCCAAACCTCTTTGACCATCATTATATATCAATGGAGGATGCAAATATGCCAAAAACAATATTGTCATATTTTTTAATTTTACTCAAAATATGTAGGTTTACCCCTATGAAAATATTGAATTTTTTTGCTATATATGAAGCTAATACTCTCGTAAACTGGAACGAAGCATACCATCATTATATA